>JADDOH010003929.1:0-192635 GCA_016648135.1 Agrypnia vestita
CCCTCTCCCTGACATATTTTCGATGCAAATCTGTACCGTTTGACCGATCGGACTCAAAATTTGGAAACTTATTCTTTAGGATTCGGCGAGTTACATTGCCGATATTTCCCCCCTATTTTCATACCCCTTCCCCACTCCCTGACATATTTTCAATGCAAATCTGTACCGTTTGACCGATCGAACTCAAAATTTGGAAACTTATTCTTTGGGACTCAGCGGGTAACATAGGCGATATTTTCTCCCTCCTCATTTACCTTTTCTCCTCCCCTGATATATTTTCGATGCAAATCTATACCGTTCGAATCGAACCTTTTTTCCCCCAAAAATTTATTTTCAACTTAATTCTTAACCCGTGCAACGCCGGGTACGAACAGCTAGTATAACTATAAGATTAATTAATTAATTGAGGATATAAATATAAAATGTGGGTACTAAAACTTTATAAATAATACGTTACATATTGCAATTTTATAACATAAATTTTGATGGATTTATAACTAATGGGGATATAAAAGCAAAGACAGCAATATCAAAAAAAAAGAAAAAAAATGTTTTGACTGCATTCACCGAGCATTACTTATTTAAAATGTACTGAATTTTATGTAACCATCCTTTCCAAAATCATGTTTCCTATAAATTTTTAGGATATGTTCCCTATAAAATCGCAAATTTAGTACATTTTAAATAAGTACCTAATCCTCGATAACTGCATTATTGTTTTTGTATATTGCTGTCTTTGCATTTATAACCCACAAATTTAATAATCTATACCTATAAAACTCTATGTCTGTCCGTCTGTCTTTTATCTATACAAATTTGCACCGTTTGTCCGATTCGATTCAAATTTTGCATACTTATGCTTTAGGACCCGGCGGGTAACATAGGTAACATTTCCCCCCAATCTCTTACCCCTCCTCATGACATATTTTCAATGCAAGTCTGTACCGTTTGACCGATCGGACTCAAAATTTGGAAACTTATTCTTTAGAACTCGGCAGGTAACATAGACAACATTTCCCACAATTATTTTAACCCTTCCCCTCCGCTGATATATTTTCGATGCAAATCTGTACCGTTCGACAGATCGAACTCAAAATTTGCAAACTTATTCTTAAGGACTCGGCGAGTAACATTTTTGACATTTCCTTCCTATTCTTTTAATCCTTACCTTCCCCTGATATATTTTAGATGTACCGTTTGACCTATCAGACTCAAAATTTAGAAACTTATTCTTTAGGACTCAGCGGGTATTTCCCCCCATATTCTTTTAACGCTTCCCCTCCCCTGTTATATTTTCGAAGCAAATCTATACCGTTCGACCGAACAGACTCAAAATTTGGAAACTTATTCTTTAGGACTTGGCAGGTAACATAGGCTACATTTCCCCCTCCTATTTCACCCTTTCCTTTCCTTCTGATGCAAATCTATGCCGTTCGTAACTTATTCTTTAGGACCCGGTAGATAACAAAGGTGATATTTATTCCATCCTCTTTAACCTTTTCTTCTCCTCCTGATATATATTCGATGCAAATCTATACCGTTTGAATCAAACCTTTGTTTCCTCTTACAAATTTATTTTCAACTTAATCCTTAACCCGTGCAACGCCGGGTACGAACAGCTAATTCTAATATAAGAAGGAGAAATCACTCCGCATATAATCACACACATTGAAGATTCAATAATATGATTCGCTTTCATAACTCTACATCTGTACAATTTGTAGAACTTTCCATTATTCTAAAGTCTATTTACTGAAAGGGTACATTATTGTTACAAATTTGGTATTATCCTGGTAATATTAGTTATTATCATATGCCATTTACATAACTTCGATTAGTAAAGATATGACTAAAGATGAAAATATAAATTTCGCCACTTGTTTTAACGCCGTTATCACCAAATTGCCTGACCGACGGTCTGTGTGACTTATTAAATAGCCAGTGCATTTTTCAATACACAATTTTATATTTAAATGGAAATCTACTTATTTTTTGAAAAAAATTAACGTATGGAAATAATAAAAAGAAGAATTGTTTATTTTTAACACATTTTTGAGAAACTAAAATTGTTTCTCACTGTAACCAATATGGATGCACGCTAATAAAGATTTATATTAACAATAAAGTTAGTAATTACTTAAAATCTATGTTTAAAATGAAATGCAACGTCACTTTATCTGTGGTCATTTTCTATTGTTCTGACAAACTAAACTGCGATGGCTCGCCGTTTATAGACGAAAAATATTCTCGAATATTTTAGTTAAGTGCGTCCCACCGATTATTAATTTATCCTCCGGCTGTTAGGAACCGTTTATATGCTCCATTTTTGTCGTCCCTCGTTATAAATTTTTATTTATTGTGGTCAATGGTCGATATTTTTTTATGAATCATTTTTCCCCAGTTCATATAATCCGATCTTACGAATCCTTTTTTTCTTTTTATAACATCTTATTATGTTAAATACCCTGTTTTAATGAATCGTTTTGTTTTCGTTTATATGTTCCGTTAATCGTTTTTTATTATACTTTTTAAATAATCGTGAGTCGTGCACTGATTGCGTGTCACACTCTAATTATATAAAGTTGTTATTCCAGCAAGTTACGGATAGACAACCAAATTATTATATTTAGATATTTTAGGTTACATTTCTATAAATATGAGTTTTCATTATTTTCATAAAATTCAATAAAGTAATAGACAATGATCAGTGTAGATTTATGCAACTCAATACTATGAGCATCATTAATATATAATTTATCTTTATTTTAGTTTATAAATATTACTTCTACCGCATACATGAGTACATGCATGAATATTTTTTATATTAGTTTATTATGGTCAGTTGTTGATCTTTTTAAATAATCGTTTTTCTCCAGTTTTCATAATCAGACTTTCTATTGTAACAATTCGTTTGTTATGATATATTTACATGTTCGTTATTATGTTTTTTTTTTAAATATACTGTTCTTATGAATTGTTCTACTCCGTTTTTATGTTCCGTTGTTATGTTTCATAGTAACCGAATAGTTGTCCTTCCGTTTAATGTTCCGTGTGTTATAACAACTTTATATCTTCTGTTATTATGTTTATTAATCATAATGTTTTACGTTTATATGTTCCTTTTTTTATTGTTATTTAAGTTACTTATGTAGAATATTAAAAATACATTCGCTTCAATACAAGTAAAAAAAATTTTTAATCATTTTGTACTATCACCCTTCAGAAATTTGAAAAATATCTAATACTTTTTATAAAGTTAATCTGTGCTATTCTGAAAATGGCAATATTGGGATGTCAGATCTTTATCCCAATCTTGACAGGTATGTATAACATTTATTGCCACTAATTTCGATGTTTTAAGTTTGGCATGTTTGAAATTAATGAATTCAATTAATCAGAAAGCCTTAAAACGTAAACAAATGTTAATGTATTCACAATTACGAATAATGAGCTTTCTAATTGATTGAATTCATTAATTTCAAACCTGTCAAACATAAAAACTCAAAAAAACGGCATCACAATATAATACAATAACTATCAAGATACAGAAATAGCAATTTTGCTAAGTTCAGAATACGGATGATTATCATTCTATTTGACTTTTATTAATGCGAATTAATTTTTAGTATTCGATATAAGTTACTTTTATGGAAGTCTTACGTTTTGAAAAGATAATTCAGATTTTTTTTATTTCTATATTCTCTTTATATTTAACCATATTTTCACGGGTGTATGACTATATAGTAATTAATAACTCTTGTGTGACCGCGCAACATGAGTTGAGCGCTGATATCTTGTCACATTCTAAATCTCTAAAGTCGTCTTTCCAGTAAGTTACGGATGGACAACGGAATTATTATTTTTAGATATTTGAGGTTACATTTATGTAAGTATGGGTTTTATTTCCTTTCATGAAACTCGATAAAGATCAGTGAAGATTTTTACAACTCAATACTTTGAGCATCATCAATATATAATTTTGTCTTTATTCTACTTTTTAAGAATAACTTCTAACGCGCATACATAAGTAGGTATACGCATGATTTTTTTAAGTGGTTTTTGTTTAAATTTTTTAACATTGATATTAAACAAAATGTTATAAAAATATTGTTTAAATTCGCACACGTCATACAATTTTTCAACGCTAAAGAAAAAATAATAACATAATGTTACATGTAATCTTAAAAAATGTATTTCTTATAAATCAGAAAAATAACATAAAACAGCAAATTTTTAGTGAAATTATGCGTGAAATTATACATTTTAGAAAGAAACAATGTCCATTGTATTACGGCCGGGTTTGTCACATCTCTAATATAAGGAACGAATAATTATCGTACAGCAAAATATCGTCAAACTTGCAAACTTTACGTTCATGTAGAAAGGGTTAAGTATGTAGCACTACGCAGTTAAAAAGTCAGGCGTTAAAGTTTGCACATTTCTATTTCGTTTTATAGTATTGTATATTTCTCGATATCGTCTTTCGTGCAACAAATAATACTAAAGTTTTACCTACCATTAAAACTCTTATTATGTTGCCTTCCTTATCCAGAACATATATATGTGAGAGACGACATGTTGATTCTTGTCTAAGTGGTCTAATTTAGCTTCCATTCTCTTTGTTTTGTCCTTCCTGGGACAACATCATCCATTTTCTCTATGATTTAGTTTGCTCTGTCACCGACAGTTGGCGTCCTCCGCCATTTTAGATGTTCAATTATAATCTCACCAGGCAGTAATTAAATATATGTTCTGGATGAGGAAGGCAACATAATAAGAGTTTTAATGGTAGGTAAAACTTTAGTATTATGTAGTGCCTTCCTCATCCAGAACATATATATGTGAGAAGTGTTTGTTATCGCCTTGGTGACAGAACTGATGTCAATTGTGAGAGGTTGTTACTTAATATTGTACAGGTTCAAACAGATTTGTGAGGGATGGTAATATCAAGGAGTCACCACCTTCCAGTACTTCCCTTCTGTAATGTTTTGCAAATACGTTCTCGCTCTTCCAGTTTCCTCTTTCCAGGATCTTTTCAATGGGGCAATTTTCTAGCCAGCTGAGTGATGCTACAGCAGACCTTGTACTCCCTGCTGATTTATCAATGCCGGCACTTCTTAGTACTGTTTTCACCCATCCTCCAATTATTGTTCTTGTGGCAGGTTTTGGCAAGCCCGTTGTTGAAATAAATAAATCTGGTATGGAATTTGCTTCTTATCTCCTTACTCTAGACAAAGTACATACTTTACGGAGCCAGTATACCGGATCCGTAGCTTGGTCTGAGGAAGCATTAAGTTTCCATCCTGACTGCTGGCGAGTTGCAGAATCAGTTTTAGAGCCATAAACTGGCCAAAGTATAATATGGTCCCCATTGTCCACGAAACTATCCGGTGTATACCGTAATAGAGTAAGATCGTGCACTCTTCGCCCAGATGCGAGTAAAAGGATAACAGCGCATCTTCGAGAGGCCTCAAACAGAGTAACTATTTCTGGAGGGTTTTCTTTCAACCAATTACTAACTTGCCTCGGGTCCCAGATAGGCAAAACTTTCTTCTTTTTAGTAGTATTAACTATACCCTTCATCACTTGTTTAACTAAAGTGTGGTTGCTTAGTCTCGATTCCCATTCCGGGATAGTTAGTGTTGAAATGGCTGACTTATGAAGTGCAATGGTACTAGGAGCCAAGCCTTCTTTAAGTTTTAAATTAGCTAAAAATCTTGCCAGTTGGGAGCCCGATGGATCAGTTATGTTAATCTTATTCTTAACACACCATTGGCTCCACCTTTTCCATGCTAATTTATAGGCAGTGACTGTGGACGATCGCCATCCAGCATTGAGGAGAGCTCTTTCGTGTTCTGACCATCCATTGAGCGCTCCTGCCCAGCCCCAATCTTCCATACTTCCATCTCTAGTCTTTGGATCTGAGGAGGATGAAGACCTGTCGACATATCCACAAGGTTGTCGAGTAGATTGGCTATTTGCAAGGGTGGGGCTAGCGCTCTCGACTGGAGATCTGGCAACCAGAACACCTTGGGCTACCTCGGTACTACTAGTAGATAAATACCGACACACTTGTTTAGATGTTCCAGGACTCTCGGTATCAAGCAGGGCGGTGGAAATACCCATGCCAGTGGAAAGCGCCAAATCCTGCTGAAAGCATTGTGATAAAGGGCTGCTGTGTCGGTTAAGTCCATGCATACATATCTGTTCACAACATGAGCTGTTCTGGATGCAAATAGGTCCACCATGGGTCTGCCCCACGTGCGGAATATTTGATTGGTCGCTGAAGGTAGAAGGTGCCATTCGGGTAACACGGTCCCTCGGGAGAGATGATCGGTTAGTCCGTTGTATCGTCCCGGGAGATAATGCACTTCCATCCTTATATTGTGTGCATCCAATACTTCCAGAATCTGATACGTCAACTGAAGAAGGCTCATTGATTTCGTGCCTCCTTCGTTGCGTAGATATGCCAGAACTGTTCTGTTGTCCGATTGAATGAGACAAGTAGAATTGCTCAAATTGGCTTTCTGATACTTCAATGCCTGGAGAATTGCAAACATTTCTTTTATGTTGCTGTGCCATTTTGCTTGTGGTTGTGTCCAACACCCCGAGAGTAGAGTGTCGTCTACCTGTGCCCCCCACCCGCTGTCTGCTGCGTCTGTCGCAATGAAGTGGCATGCCTTGGGGAAGTGGATAAGGGAATGTGTACTCACATTGTGTATCCACCAATTCAGATCGTTCAGTACTATACAGTTCACAGGTACCTTCTTCCGGGGTGGAAGCTTCGCCATGGCATGTGACTGTAGCTGCATCTGCCTGCAGTGCAGGCGACCCCTGGGGACCACAAACGCTGCAAAGTTCAGTTGTCCTAGAATGCTCTGCGCATCCCTCAGGGACCATTTCTTTATCGTTAAAATGTTCCGCAACGACTTCTGTATTACCCGGCACTTGTTCCTCGTCAACGTCTTCTGATTGATACCAGTGTTCCATGACACTCCCAGATATTCTATCGCCTGTGTCGGTAAGTGAACACATTTCTGTATATTGACAGTCCAACCGAGAGACTGTATAAAGTCTGTGATGGTCGACATAGAGATAGATTTAATAAATTTAGAAAATCTTAAAATAATAATATTCAAAAAAGCCAAGTATGGACATCAAGAATATATTTCTTCTGGTTTGAATCGTTTAAAAGTAAAAGCCTCATATATTTCTTCTCAAGATTCTATGTATTACAGGAAGCTAACAAAATATTGAATATTCAGCTATACCGGTAATATTTCTTAGATCTTTATTATACCATAGATATAATTCTGTGTTAAATTAATATCGTTTGCCAATCCTAATAGAGTCGACCTTGTGAGTAGGTGCGAACGAGCCTTTATTATTTATGAATCGGAACAGCAAGTCTCGCGTGTAGCGGGTGCTTTACTGTTATTTTAACGAAACGGACCAATCACAGGCGCGCTTTGCCTTCGACGGGTTGAGCCGGAGGCGACCGTCCTGATGACTGAATCCGGCCAATGGCGAGCGCCGGCGGTGAGGTCATCGCGCATAGGATGAGTCACTGCACTAGCGTGGATTTCAGAGGTATGGTGAAATCGTTACTATAAAAGGAGCGAACACGATATACTCAGCCCCTTCAGTTCGAGACCAGACTTGCGAGCGGGAGCGCTGCCCAACAGACTACCGACGGAGCCCTGAGTTCCAGAACATCATTTGCGGACGGAGTTGCTGCCCGGACGTATGGAGGAATCTACCATTCATCAGTACCAGAGAGGATCATACCGCCACTGTGTAACAGCTAAGGAACACATTTATATTATCTATCGATTAATTATTTTCACTATTGAAATGTATTTATTTTGGGAAGATTTAAAATCGGAGCAATAATGTATAATTAATATCACGATTTCTTGTGTGATCTTGGCTCAATTCGTACGGGAATATCTCCCAAACGAATATATTTTGATGCATGGGGATTTTCATACCATTTGTATTAACAATTGATTTTACGGAGCTCTATAAGCAGTGCTTAATAGATTCATAATATTGTCGACGCGTTATGTATTGCATAACCAGATATCAATCCAAATCGTACGAGAAATTCTTCCGAACGAATATATTTTAAAGTATGGGGATTTTCAAACTATTTTTACTAATAATTGAATACACGTAATTCTATAAGAAATGCTTAGTAGCCTTATAATAATTGTGTTGCGTAAGTATTGCGCAATCCGGTCTTCAGCCAAGTCTTTATGATTTGAGTACCTCGGTACATCTGGCTTAACAAGTAGCTTCAGAACGACGAGTAAAGGACAGAATGGGGAGATCTAACTGAAATTGGAGTTTTCTGGTTTACGAACGTTGAGCTAGGTGAGGTTGTGGATGACGCTCGTGTCATAAGCCTGGAATTCGCGCAAGCCCCTGTGAGGTACTCTTAAAAGCGGGACCTCCCTTGTTGATCGGAGTGGCCACTAGACTCGACCTTCGCGCCTCATCCTGCTCAAAAACAGCGTAAACCAACGTCGTGAATTCTCTGACTTTGGAAGGATTTTCATGCCTGAATGCTATGAAATCTCAATAGAAAACGTTAACTTCTATTTCATCCTCTGTAAAAAGACAGAGCCAGATGCAGTACAAAAATCATTCACTCATATAGAGTAGCTGGGATATTATAAATATGTTACTAACACCCTAACATTTGACCAAAGTAAATGTTGCAAGATGCAGAATCGTGGGACGCCATTCTGAAAAGGCATAATGAGATTGCACAATAATTTGTAACATCGCTGACTATGCCCGCAAAGGAGGCTAATGTCGTCATCAATTCGTACCAAAAGAGTACATGATTCTTCAAACACCGGCCTAAAAGAAAGGCGCCTCAAGACAACACACATCATCAGAAACTCGTACCAAAAGAGTACGGCCTTCTCAATTATAAGCCTAAAAGAAGGGCGTCACGGGATCACATCTCGTAAAGAAGAGATAGAGTCTCGGGATGCAGTAAGTTCCGGAGGAACAAGGGGGGTCGTTTAGTCACTTAGGAAGTCGGCCACCGGGTTTAGGCGGGCGCGGAGCCTCAACCCCTCTCGGCAGAGATGCTGAGGATTTAAAAACCAAAACTTAGCATTCAAAGAAACTATTATTTCATATAAACTCACGGGCTGTTGTAGAATCCTTTCGAACAAACCATCCCCGAGACCTTATCTACTTATTTATAAAGAAGTTTTGCTTCAAAAATGTCTTATTTCGTAGATAGAAAATATATGTATTATTTTCCCATGGAATTAATATGAACAGGTTCATGCACGTCTAGAACGAAACCATTCAAGGTAAGAATTTGCTAATACAAAGTGTTTATAATTATTAATTTCAGTGTTATTTAATATGTGTGAATTTTTCCCTTTGCGCCGTTCGAACGATTTTACTGGTTTGTCTCAAATCGAAAATGTTTTATTTCTAATACACGAATTCTTCTGGTGAACGTATTTTATTGTAACATAAATGTATAGATTATTAGGTTCGTTAGATGTTTTTATTACGTAATATTATGCAATTGTTTCCACACTGCTCCTATAAAAGAATTTGAAGTTATTACGATACACAACGGGGTCCTTCATCCATTAGACGATTCATGTGCCAATTCAACGACGTATTACGAATAGTATATATTGTATTTATCGAGATTTAGTCGCATTTATTATTTCTAGTGAGGTTTTTAGTATTGGTTCCAGGCGCCATTATGAGGCGGAAATAGTTCATATTCATAGCCCGACTGCAATAGGTATTTTTGTCGCGTAAGAGGTAGCACTTTTAGGAATATAACTGTGTTTTATGTTTCGTCCCTGACGGACAGGATGGTATAGCTGTGGCTATTTAGGTAATATATTTAGTAAATGCAAAGGGCATTAGGTATTATCAATTTCGTCTGCGAACCCAAGATGTTAGTTAATATTTTTAGTTAATATTGCATTCAAAAGCGCAATTTTCACAGAATAATTATTTCCAGTTAATAATATATATTTTAGTTAAATGTATAGTTAGCACAGGCAGAGTATTAATATTGTATAGAATACATTATTTATAATATTTCAAGAAGGTATAATATTTTATTCCGCGATCCTTTTATAGTTACAGCGTATCAGTCGACCTCAGCCGTTGCCACCCGCGCCATACAACTATTTTCGCTAACATCATACGGCAAATGACTTTATTCATTGCAATGAAATTTATATTATTTAATATTATTTTCCACGACGTATTTTTGACGGGTCACCCCATAGGATTCATCACATTGTTAGCCGCGGCCAGGAGTTGGCAAATCAATGGAACATAATAGCTAAAATTAAATTTCAACTCGCGGAAATTATCCTACTACGTTTTATAGTATATCCTAATACTGAATTAATCTTTTGAACATCTAGAAAACTTTAATAATTTGGAAGACCCCACTATACTACCTGGCGTCATCACAAGTCCAACGCCACTAATGTCTGCCACTGGAGAGTTTCCTGACTTTGATGAGCCAGGAGAAAATCGTCCAAATAAACAATTATTCGAATCCCCTTTCTTCGGAGGATCTCTGCGATCCAATTGGTTATCGCTGCAAAAATTTGAGGGGAACTGCTCAGACCCTGAGGCAAACATGTCATCTGTAGACATTGCCCTCTGTACATGACCCGTAGAAAATGGCGATGGGTTTTTGCGACTGGTATATGGAAGTACGCATGACTTAGATCTTTTTTTGTCACATAGTCTCCGGGTTGCAAGAAGTCGGGTACTTTGAAGTGGGAGATCAGGGAAAACTTTTTCACTCGCACAAAGTTGTTTAACACCTTCAGATTGATGATGGGACGATGAGTCCCGTCGCTCTTCTGCACCAGAAACATCTGGGATAGAAACCCTGGATTCATGGGTGCTGGTTCCAGTACTCCCATCTTCAGCAACTCCTTTATTTGCATGTCTATTTCGGGTGTGTGCCTTGTGTCAAAACTGTGCATTCCCACCGGGGTAAGTCTGGACAATGGCGGCTTTTTCAAAAATGGAATTCGATACCCCTTTAGGATTTTTAGGGCGAAGTCGGGTGCATTTGCGATTCGCCATTGTTCTAAAAAATTTCGCAATTGCCCTCCCTGAAATCGCCTGGGCTGACCGTCAATTGTTCTTGGAGCGACGGTACGAGGTCTGCCCACGTACCGTTTGGCTCCGAAATTTCCTTCCTCTGCTGGCAGAGGAGGAGGGGCCAGAATGGTGACCGGGGTCTGCCCGCCGGTACTGAAATGGAAATTGGGCGGAACCCAGATTTCCTGCGGAAGCACATTGAGTTTGTGTGACTGCCCGTGCTCCGCTTTTCGGCCTTGACGTGGGTTCGCTAAATCTCGGGGTTTGCGGAAACTGAGCCCTGAAGATCTTGCTTGCCCCACCAAGTCTCTGCAACTGGGAGACAAGCTTGTCTTCATTAAATAAGTGTGTCACCGTGGGAGGAATCTTTTCCAGTGCTGCCTTATCCACTGGAGTTTTGCACGTTTTCAAGATGCGATCACGCCGATGTTCGATAATCTCCGCTCGCTTCCCACAGGCTATCTGGAGAATATCATCGTTTTTTAAAATACTTCCCCCAAAAACCTCCTGAAATTTCTGTGCTAGGGTGTTCGGCGAAAATTCAGTGTCAGGCTGACAGCTCCAGGTTAGGACACTTTGTATAGAATCCTGGATGACCTGCCTTTGTTGAAGCGCCACGTGGGAAATTGCCGCGAACGCTCTCTCCATTCCTGCGAGTTGGGTACACGTGGGCGTAAGGGAGTTGAGTTCGCAGTTCACTTCTAACTCTTTAAACCCCGGGTCTGCCACATATTCTTTTAGTGCCTTAGCGTAACGAACATTACACCAACCGGGAGTATTAAAATTTTGCAGGCGCTCTATCGTTTTCAGCATAGCGTCTGTCGGTGCCCCCATTGACCTTTCCTTCAATACCACGGCGGGATCTAGCACATGGAATACCGGAGTGTCAGATGGGCTGAAAGAACTAACACTAGGCACCGTTGGAGCCTCTAGAGGGTTTAATAAAGGCTCGCCATTATCTTCAGGGCCCTCAAACTCGCTCGCGGCAGAAATGCCGGCGGCATCTCGGCTAAACACGAAATGCTGTAGATCACTTAACTGACGGGCCAATTTCTTGAGAATTTTCTTCTGCGATCTTCTCCTGCGTCTCTTGGTTTTAGATCGCGAATTATCTGAGCTTGAAGACGAAGACGAGTCCGTACTTTCGTTACGGCGTTTGCGCGTCTGTTCTACGGCAGACATTATGGCGCGAAAATATTACGACGCAATAAACTTTTGGCAAGAATAAGAAGGCGTCACTACGCTTACAACGTTTTCCGTTACGCGTTTTACGAAAAGAAGCACTTAATTTGTAATTTTGTAAGTAATCTCGAGCGCTTATTTATTTATCTATCAAGATGCGCGAGACAGAACGACCACATTCGAAAGAATTTCGATGTCAATTGAACATCTAAAATGGCGGAGGACGCCAACTGCCGGTGACAGAGCAAACTAAATCATAGAGAAAATGGATGATGTTGTCCCAGGAAGGACAAAACAAAGAGAATGGAAGCTAAATTAGA
The DNA here is from genome assembly GCA_016648135.1 of Agrypnia vestita. Lineage (NCBI taxonomy): Eukaryota > Metazoa > Arthropoda > Insecta > Trichoptera > Phryganeidae > Agrypnia > Agrypnia vestita. The sequence goes on from JADDOH010003929.1 coordinate 12,627, forward strand.
CCACTTAGACAAGAATCAACATGTCGTCTCTCACATATATATGTTCTGGATGAGGAAGGCACTACATAATACACTTTCGAGCGACACTAGCGCTATTTTTAACGGGAAGTTATTAAACTAATGCGAATATGGGAGGTATGGCAGCCTCTTAATGTGAAGGCCGTTTCCCGCTATTATAACCTTTACTGTTCAGATAAAAACTGGAAGTCAACATCTTTTATGTACCAAATAATAAAGTGCACGAAAATATGAAGTAAATAAGGATCGGTAGCAATGTTACTTTGAAAAGCAGAATAGGATAGACTAATCACTTTAAATTACCATACAAAGAATATTAATTTGTAATGGTACCCAGCGTCACAGACTCCCATCAGCATCATATTTTCATCATAATCATCATTAACTTCAGTATCCAGTATCGATTTTTTTTATTTTACTTGTACCTTTCAAAGCGAATGATTTATATTATTCGATACATGTTACTTTTATGATATTCCAAAAAAATGCGATCTTTGAAATCCCCATAAGTATTTATATTGGACATTTATGTCATAACATTTTCTATATTATTGTTGAAGAATATATTTTATTTAAATCTAATGAATATAACACTCATAATATATTTAAAATTTTATAAAAATTGTGATTATTTTCTTTATGCAATACAATTATCAACATCATCGCCATAACTATAATTTATACGTGTTTTATTTTATTTTAAAGTTGTTTACTTCTTTAAAACACCCTATATCCCTATGAATAGTGGCGCTATTGTATCTATATCCACTCGCTTGCTCCATTCCAAAATACTGGACTCCCGCGGAGATCCCTTAAAGCAGTCGTGTCCAAAAATTATGTCTCGCGATCGCGCATGAATAATTTTTATTAAAGAGTTAAGGTTGTTATTACGGTCATTAGACATATTTAACTATAACTGGTTGCGGATATTTTATACGAACCGTATGTTATTCCGAGAGACTATTCTTGACGTTTCGTTGAGAATCGTCTACACGCCTAAAGAAACATATTGGAGCAATTAAAAACAACAACTCCAATATATCGGCAATCTGCGAACATGCATCCAAAGGGAATCTCTGTTACTTCATCAGATTTGACAAGACGAAAATCTTATCAATATAACCGCTGCTTATACCCAGATTAGTAGGGGAGTCCATTGAAATACACAAACATTCCAATTTCAATAGAGATCACAGCTACAAACTATCGAGTATTTGGCGCCCTGTTCTCGCGACATTGATTCAACCAGTGAGAGACGTCGCAGAAAAGTCCGCCGACGTAACTAGTACATATTGCACACTGGCGACCTCTATCGTAGAAGAAGTGACCGCTCCACAACAAAGTACATACAATTTACGCCCACGAAAACATTAATCAGTCCGTCTTCTACCTCCGCCGGCAAAGGTCGTCCTCCTGATGACGTTGAATAACTTTTCAACGAAACGTCGAGAATCGTCTCTCGGAATAACATACGGTTCGTATAAAATATCCGCAACCAGTTATAGTTAAAAATAATTTTTATGTAGATAAAAGATTTAAAAAAAATATTTTGTTAAAAATAAACCAAAAAAAATTGTTTTCTTTTTATTATCTATTACAAGCAATTATTATCTTTGTACACTTAGGTAGAAAAATATAATTACCGTAAATTCTTGATTATGTATTCACACGTCGCGCGGCTGGCCGTCTGTTCCGGGGCAATCTGTGTAATGTGTTAAAATGCGGGGCAAGCTTGAGATATTTCACAAATGACATGAAATAAAATATTTTTGGAATAAACAGCACCTTGGTCTATAATTCAAACATCATTTACAGACTATACATATATTTAAATGTCAAAATTTGGGTAGCAGTCAGTAGAACCTCTCGTTGAATGCCGATCCGACCGTGTCAGGAATGCGAACGAGTGATATTGCAAGCAGAGCTCCGCATCCCGCGCCGGTGCAACGCACGCACATACAAATTACGTATTTCCAATGCATTAATGCGCGTATTTTCAGGAGCTGCAATCAGCCCCGGCTGCAGCGCCAGCTCCTCCTGAATGCAGCAATCAGAGACTATTGTTTCAGTTTTTGGCCCGAACCAACCGTGATTGATGCCGCCCGGGAGGCAGGGCTGGGCTTTGTACATACTTCAAATAATAAAACTAAAACAACCCCGTTTTTTCGTAACAGAGTGGGAAAAACTTTTGTTTTGTAATTGAAGTCGGGTACTGCGTGTCGGGTACGGAATTGGGATCTTAATTATTTACGTAAAAATGATATTCCAGGTGAGGATACGGCAATTATTTTAATTGGCGATTCGTGGGTTTGATGATTTTAAAGGCAAATCATATAACAAATATAATAAAAAATTGGTTTCACGAAAATTTTTCTTTTTTAAATGCTGAGAAGACGGAGTTTATTCCATCTGCGTTAAATTTATCACAAGGGTCAAATGATATTATTTAAAAATACATAGTCTAAATGCCATATAGAAAACAGTGCCTCTGTATAGGTACTGTAACAAACTATATCTGCTCCTTTCGGGTCTGTCAAAAAGACATCTGTGCATTTGGGATGGCATTTCCCTACAGTGAAAATATACTTTTTCTGTTAGGTTCGGAAGGAGTAGACATACGTAATTAACCTATCCACACGAGTGCACATTTAATCTGATAAATTGGAATCGAAAAGTTTCCATTCTGATTACCCCCTAATTGAAGGTTAAATTTATCCATCCACCTGCCAACAGGCACTATAATCGAGGATTGCAAGTTTCTCCCCGAGGTAAGGAAACACACGCATGACGCCAGTTTATAATATCAGCGGAGAACTAGTAAAGAATAAGTAGTGGATAGATGACGTTGTCGAGGCGATGCACTATGGAAAATCGAGGTCTGATCAATCAAATCGGATCAAAAATCAATAACTCTTTTATTCTCAAGATATATTAATAAAAATTTACTAACTAATTTTACCACTAATTTTTATCTCAACAAATTAGTGGTGTATAGAAAGTAAATTTTTAGTTATGTTCATACTGTCACAAAAATGTCATTTTGCAATTATTGAAGAAGTTATTAAATTAAAGAATTTGGTCACTGATTGGTGCACTCAGTGGTATTCCTCAAAATTGAAGTTCCTCGGAACATCGCTTAGAACAAAACTGTCATAGTTCCATAGCTCTATAAATTGTAGATCCGATCCCTTCATTCACTTTTTTGGCGCATCGCAAAGGAACCATCGTACTTGGTGTTCTTTCCCAGAATTTAATTTCTTTCTCTCGCAACTCGTGTTTTTTATGAAATATTTATCTTGTTTCACGTTGTTTACGTTGAAAAATGAATTCCAGTACAGGATTCAAAAATAATCAGTAGATCGTGTTCAAAAAATAATGTTTTCGATATATTTTAAAGAAATACATTTGAATGTGAAAGTGCAACATAGATTTGTAATATTCATATCCCGGTGGTAACTTACGATTAACGTAACAGAAACGTACCTATAATTAATCATTTTTCTAATTTTTTTCAAATATTTTTTACTTATTCTATTTTTTGCTTTGGAACTCATTAAAATTTTCAAAATCCTCACCTTTTTTGAGAAAATTTATAATGAAACTAATACATTAATTACATCCAAGTGAAGCTACCATTTCGTATAAAATACGAATTAGGTATATAGGTAGATACACGACTTTTCTGAAGGTAAATTTTTGATTTTGATAACGAACGACTTCATTTTTAAGTATATTATATTAGGTCCTTACATATGAAATTGACGTTTTGCCGTACTGGCAAATTTGATCTCAAATATCTTCTCTTTGGTTAGGAATTCCAAATCCAAATTTATACAACTATTTACTCATGTATTTGTGTTTTGAAAATTATAATTCATTTGTTTTTTCCTCAATTGTTTTTTTCTTTGCGTCACTCAGTTTACAAAATGAAAAACTTGAAATATCGCGTTATTTACGAGTACGAGTTCCACCGTGGCACCAGTGCTGCAGAAACGGCTCGAAGGATTAATGATGTGTATGGCGACGGTGCCGCAAAAGAAAACACAGTGCGTTTTTGGTTCCAACGTTTTCGTTCTGGAAATATCGACTTGCAGAACAAGCCCCGTGGACGGCCGGAGACCAAAGTTGATAATGAAGAATTGAAGGCTATTGTGGAATCGGATCCATCGCAAACCACATCCGAGTTAGCTGCAGGCTGCGGTGTTAGTGATGAAACTGTTTTAATCCACTTGAAGCAAATTGGTAAGGTGAAAAAGCTTGAAAGGTGGGTACCTCACGAATTGAGTGAAGCAAATCAACAAACGCGCGTTGACTGCTGCGTTGCATTACTCAACCGGCACAATAATGAAGGGATTTTAAATCGAATCATTACCTGTGATGAAAAGTGGATCCTGTACGATAATCAGAAGCGCTCATCGCGATGGCTGAACCCTGCCTGAACCCTGGCTGAAACCAGCCAAACCATGCCCCAAGCGAAAATTGACTCCAAAAAAGTTACTTGTGAGCGTTTGGTGGAATAGTGCTGGTGTCGTTCACTACAGCTTTCTTAAATCTGGCCAGACGATTACGGCAGATGTCTATTGTCAGCAACTGCAAACCATGATGGAAAAGCTAGCTGCTAAACAACCGAGGCTGGTTAATCGCTCTAGGCCACTGCTGCTTCATGATAACGCTAGACCACACACTGCACAACAGACGGCTACCAAATTAGAGGAGCTTCAATTGGAATGTCTAAGACATCCACCGTACTCTCCGGACCTAGCCCCAACAGATTACCATTTTTTTCGAAATTTGGATAACTTCTTGCAAAGGAAAAAATTCAACTCCGATGGGGCAGTCCAAACCGCCTTCAAAGATTTTATTGATTCCCGTCCGAATGGTTTTTTTAGTAAAGGGATCGATGAACTACCTATGAGATGGCAAAAGTGCATAGATAGCAATGGTACATACTTTGATTAAATAAAAATATTATAATAAAAAAAAATCGGCTTTATGTTCCTCCCATACTAAACGTCAATTTCATATGTAAGGACCTAATATTTTAGCTGCTGTAAAAAGTACAGGCTATTTTTTTATCTGTCGCGATTTTGTTTTAATTTGAGCAAGCATAATAATTTATTCGACCATTAAGAATAAAGGATAGTATTCTTAATGGTCAAGTAAATAAAATGTGGCGCGATTATACTGTAACTTCTGTCCGCTTGTCTTCTTTTATCTAATATACGTAGTGAAAGTGCGAGAATTTAATTCAGCCAAAGTGTTTAATTTAACGCACTGCAGATAAACCAAATAATATATGTACGCGTATGTTTCACGAAGACGGCCCTGTATTCTGACATTTAGCTGCTATATTGGGATTTAAATCAGTGTTGGAATAATAACAGAGAGATTTAGTGGAGGGGAGGAATAACAGGAGTAATTAAAGCATTTCAATGCAGAGGATTTGCACAGTCAAACAATTCGCGCTATTAGTGGCAGCTTGCATCTGGCTCAGTAAAATATTATCAATATTAGGCACGACACACCAAATTATCTACGGAATCTGTTCTATTCAAAAGTTCATTTAATTTTAATTTCATATATCAACTAAATCATTATTTATGACATAATCATTACAATGTTTGTACTAAACCATCAAAAGCTTTTTATGATATAAAAAGTGATTATTACACGACAAATTTTGGTCCTATGAAGTGTTAATTCTATAAAGTTAATACTAACTACGAAGTGTAACGTAAATTTTATTTTAGTCAATGCCAAAATAGTTAACTATTCTTCGCGACAACTACACAAAATATGCACACTAATACCTAATAAAAATAATAAGTTATAATAAACATTAAATATGAACAAATCATGAAAACTCTTTAATGTAACATCTTATCAACGTTCTTTGTATGTATTGAATTTTTAATGTAACATCAAACATAATTCGACAAAGATTGTAAGGAAGGGCAAGGAAGGAAACAACCAAAAATGTATAGTAAATAATCATAAATACTAATGTTGCAACAAGTAGGCGGCCCGAGAAAAAGAAGGATGAATACACGAAGAATGGTGTAGCCCCTTCAAGCGTGAATAATGCTTTTTGAATAATTTAGAAATCAAAATAAATTTACATTCGAGCAACGTTCTCCCGCCACCAAACATTTATAAAAGATTTCCCCGCGACCTTCCCCCTCTGCACCCGCCGCCCCCGTTTGCGGGCCGCCCATGCTCGGAATGTCAAACTGACATAAACGCTTTTTTTAACCCCGAAACACTGACAATCCGCCGGAGAAGGATTTGCGTGTCACTCTGACTCCGACTGACGGGGCGGCGAGGCGGATTTCACGACGTAATAAAACGTTGTTAACTTCTTCCTTGCGGGGGAACTCCCCGATCCGTTTATTATGTAGTTCGTCTAGGCGTTCGATAAGGTACAAACTATCTACTTATAGATTTTACTCCACGCTGTACCTATATTTCATTTCTTGTTTTTGTGAATGTTTAGGACACATGTGTTCTTACATTGTAACTGGATGTTGTACGATCGTATGATTGCGTAAATGCAGGCGTTCCGCAGGGATTGATTGTGACATCAACTGACTCTTAAGTTGCATTTTAACAATGCCTTCAAGTATTCGGCAAGCGACAAAGTAACTACGCTCCGATCACACGTACCTCGTAAGGTACTGCAACTAACGTAATGTAACTAACTTTTTTAATGAATCATTACCGCAATACAAAACATTTCCAAGTAGCGGGGTTTCAGTAAAGGAGCTTTGAGAAAGTATTTGGTGGTTTATTTTGGTGGCGGAGGTACAGGAGATGAATTTTCTTGTGTGTTTCTACACAAGAATTAAGAAAATATTTTTTTCTCTCAAGAGAGCAAGCAACAGAAAAATATCTTTCCCGTAAATTAAAGTATTTTTAAAATTGGTCAGTATGCGAAATCTAATAATCGCTTTCTTTCAAAACAATAAAATTCATAGATCCTTTTGCTTTATGTTAATGCACATACACATTGATTGAAACACTATTTTTATTTTTCGTATTACGTACGCTAAAACAATCTATTGATATTTAACAACCGTTTCCGTGAGATTCTATTTATTTGCTAAAGAAATAGTAATAACTTTTAATTTTAACATCATTTAATCATAGTAGCTTGTTGGTCTTGTGGTTAGGACACTCCCCTCGTGATCCAAAGGTCGCGGGTTCGAACCTCGCTCCAGACTAGCAAGTTAGTCCTATTTTCATAGCACAAGCGTTTAGCTTAGTTTAAAAATAGTAAGACTATTGATGTGACACGTATTCCGTGTTCGCATCTCTATTTTCTTTTAAAAAAAAATTACTTATTCTTTACACTCAGACTAGACACCTTTCCAAAACATACAAATTTGTTTACCCACTTGCAACATTCTGCCATCTTTACAGCCTGTGTAAACACCACCTTAGGTTTGACCATATTTCTAATCAGTCCACCATCACCATATCTACGTCTTTCTTATCATCACTTTTTGGCTATTCCACGGACTCAACTAGAATCACAGAATTTTTATGCCATCTTTTCCCCGTACTTGATTAATTTTACAAATTTACCTCGGAATTTAAAAAATTCGGAATTAAAACATTCTCGCCTTCAAAATCGACTTATTGTTTAGATGTTTTCTTTTCTCAGGGGGATAAAACATAATTGTGATTGGTAGATAGTATGAATACAAGCAAACAAATATGACACCGTTTTAGAATTTATTAAATAATAATTTACAATTTTGTCACCTGTTCATAGTTGTGACAATATGCAAAAACACGGTAATGATTTTCTAGGAAGTGCAGGCAGATACATTGTCTTCATATTATACCTGTAGACAAAATAATATACAAAATAAGACGATGAGAGGTTGGGCGCTTTCAGCGAAATGGTCTAATTTTATAGCACGAGCACATACGTCAATAATATTAACTGAGACTTGCGATTAAAGTGACAGTGATTGAGATTTAAGTGACACGTATTCCGTGTGCCCAGTTTGAAAAATATAATTTTTCAAAATAATCATATGCAGATGAAAATTTGTCACTGAAGATTTATATAAAATACTTATCCAACGTTGGCACTATTTCTACTCGTCTATCAGTCTTGGACGGCAGCGACTAGAGTGCGTAACTTACATCTCGAGTCGTACTGAGCCAATAATGAAAAAATAATAAAAGAGAAATGCCGTTATTTTTTACTTCATCGATCTGAATAACCATAAAACAATTTACTCACAAGTCATTTAAAATACGATTTGAAATTCAAAATGGAAAATACGAAAAGTTAAATATCTTTACCTAAGATCGCGTTTTCTCCAGTTTTGTTTTGTTGTCTTGTGTTTCTTGCTTTTGTTTGCTGTTAATTTATTTGTACCTATGCAAAAACAAAAATATTGTTAATTCTCGGAAATATCAGAAATAAAATATATGCGCCCAACTTAACTCAGACTTATAAGTATATAAAGTATCTAAAAATAATACTCACAATATGAGTATTTATTTTACTATGGTAACATCAACTATCGTCTTCTCCAAAAAAATATTGAATTTTACATATCTTTTATATAACTTTTTTTTTCTAAATCCATACTGCTTTCTTGTACTTTCTAATCAACAGGTTGATACTGAAAGCTCGTAACATACCAACATATTATTACTTATAGCAATATTATTATGTCATTTGAAGGACCACTGATATCTAGCATAATATATTCGAGTATACGAAAAAAACTGATTAACAAATTAACAATTATAGAACACTAGCAGTTAAGCAATCGCCTATCGCTGATTGCTTGCTGCTAGGCTCTGCGGGCGGCTTTCTAGGCCGCTGCGCGGCCGATACCGCTTCACAGCTAGTAATGGCCGCTACGCGGCCATTGATATATACAATCAGCTGTCAGCTATGGTAGCTACTGCGCGGACATTGGTGTCTAATAGGTATTATCTAAATATAATAATTTCGTTGTCAGTCGGTTCCTAACTTACTGGTATTACAACTTAAGATAATCAGAGTATGACAGGCAACCAGCGCACGGGCTATTTTAGACGCAAGAGTCGTTATTAATTATTATGTTGATTTTTGATTTTTCTTGATTTTTTGATTTTTCACTTTAGATATAATTGAGACAAAAGTATTTGTAACCGATTAATAAGCCAGAGCTGAGTTTTAAAATTAAAATTTTCGTCAAATGCTTCTAAAACACATAAATTTGCTTTTTTCAAATTTATTGTCAATTGTCAAATTAACACTCTTTGCCAGACAACCGTATTAAAACATTCAAAGTGGCGCTTTTTCTTCTAATCTGGAACAAAATTTTTTCGTATTTCCCAAAAGAAAACATCACATTTTAAAAAGAATATTCTAGCACTAAATTTAAAGAAAGATCTGTCAAACACAATTTCATTGTAAACCAATAATGCTATGTCGCACAAAGTCGCTATACTAATTACGCATTTTTAATTGCTGCTTAAATATGTATCTGATTTGGAGACAACATTCCTATAATGATATAATTGTTAAACATCGACATTTCAAGCGTTTCAAGCGCTTGACACATACCGCCATCTTTATTCTGTGCATACCGCGCATGCGCAATGCGGCGCAATGAGCCACCGGATTGGCCACCACCAAAATAAAAAATGGCCGAATTCACATTTTATTCTAAAACACGTATATGTTTATTGTAAACTAAAAGTAAACGTGTTTAAATATTAAATATGTACATTCTTTTTATAAATGTACAGTAGATTATATTTCTACACATTAAATATTATCCGCATGTATTTTAAAACAATCCATACTTCTCGCTACTTTATACGATTTCTCTATTTGTTTTTTTTGTGCTGGCAATGGAAACACACGCAATAGTTGCACCATTTTTAGAGCATTCATATTATAAGATTCAAAAATTGGATAATGTGTGGATATTCTTACGGTAGAATTGGTGAACGTTGCTTGTGATCACTTGTACAATGTCAGCTCATACAGTTCATAAGCCATGGACCACCCTATAAAAACTTCCATATAAATACCTTCGCCTCTGTAATACTTGTATAATTTATCTGAATTGTACAATTTATATTTTATAAATATAACTTACCCACATTTTGGAGATATTTCAGACAAATCAACCATGTCGTGTTTGATTTTTGTTTTTATTTTATTCAACAACATGATTTTAAATAAGTTTTTCGTTATTTTAACTTGACACTGGTAATTTATTGATCAATAAGTATAACAATCTAATTTACACTATTTTCATTTATGTTTCTAAATAGTCTATGGAAATTTAACTTTCATTATTTTTTCACATTTGTCACGAATATTAAAATAACGTTGCGTTTCAGAAAAATAAATTGATGTCCATTGTAAATCATATAATAATTCAATTCCCGAAAATAAATAACAAATCCGACAATGTTTTCAATTGGCTCACTCAACATTAATTGTTCATATATACCTTCTGCTATTGTTAAAATTGACCACCGAGCTTTTCGTGATTTTCGATACATCGTTTGAATAAAAACCAATACCTAAATATATTTTATATGAATATCACAATTACTAGCGGACCGTGCCCATCACAGCGCGGGTTAAAGTTTTAGTAAAAAGAAGTTTGTGGAGGGAAGACTCCGTGGTTAAGTAAAGTCTCTAAATTATAATAAGGTTTCTATTTAATCCTGGCAGGAAGTGGATGGAATGTCCGGGAGAGTGGTGTGGAATATACCTATTTCTATATAAACTTTATTATACTCATTTCATAGATGTGAAATGCAACTAAGAAATACTTCGTTCATTTCTGTGTGATTTTTGGAATACAACTAAACAATAGATAACATAAAAATCAAGATTCTATCAGGTATAAAGAAAAATTAAAAATATAAATTGTCATTTTTCACGTACATGTTTCCACAATATTTCTCAAAGAACAAAGAACTTACTTACTACCATCACGCCATTTCCCCATTTCCGTGTGGGGGTAAGCAGAAAGGATAGAGCGCTACACTCTTCTGTCCTGACATACAACTCTCGCTTCATCCACATTCATGCATCTTCGCGTGCAAGCTCGACGGTTGTTGAGACTTCTAACGGGATCATCTTCCAGTATCTGGTTAATCTGGTCACGCCACGTCTTTCTGGGTCGTCCTCTCTTTCTGGCGCCGTCAACACTTGAGTTATATATCTTTCATATAGTTTTAGATCCCGACTAAGATCGACCTTCACCCATCTGTTTACCGAATGAAAAATATTTTTTAGCTATCATAATACATTAATATTTCGAACGGGTTGCCTGGTAAAATTAATTCAAGCCTACCTTTAATTAAAAATAATGTCATACTTTTTTTTTTCACTTTTTCACTTATTTGTTAACCAAACGAAATCAATATTGATTGAGAGTAGGAAGCATAAGGAAAAAACTGTTGGGTTGACAATCTTTTTCTGGTACATACTACAGGTGGCCAGGTAAAAACAGGTGAGTTAATACTATGTATTTACACTCATCTGTTTTATTGATGAAATTTATATTAAAATACAGGTAATATTATTACAAATACAATGGTATAAGGTTGCCTAAGTAGAATGGGTCAAGACTTGCGGTTGCTGCAATTTAAAACAGCGCTTGACAGAGAAGTATTGCATGTATTATACTGTGTGCTAGAGGTGAACGCAGCGTAGCAGCCATTCGTGACGCATCACCGACTAAGGCCCGGTTGTTTCAAGTGGAATTAAAATAAAAGTTCGCTTAAAGCATATCATCAATTATCCACCAATCAAACGATCTGTTTCCGTAAAAATCTATGCTTTAAACGAACTTTTATTTTAATCCAACTTGAAACAACCGGGCCTTAGTCGGTGATGCGTCACGAACGGCTGCTAAGCCGCGTTCACCTCTGTCGCACTGAATAATACCTACATACACTACTTCTCTGTCGAGCGCTGTTTTAAATTGCGGCAACCGCAAGTCTTGACCGATTTTACTTAGGCAACCTAAATACCATCGTGTTCGTAATAAAATTACCTGTATTTTAATATAAATTTCATTAAGAAAACAGATGAGTGTAAATAAATAGTATTAACCCACCTATTTTTACCTGTCAACCCTTTTAAAAGCAGACAAACTAATTGAATTCCTCTAACTATGCCCATTTGGGCTACAACAAACTTGACTTCTCGATGAACAATAATAACAGGCAAAAAAATGTTGAATTTTATTCCTTTTAATTTATAATAAATAATCGTAGAGGGAGGGGGGGCGGAATTATTTTGCAGTTCGGAATTAATAGCAATAAATGTAATTTGGAGTGCACTATATTTACATCTGAGGGAGTGGTGTAAAGGGAAAGAGCGGTGATGGATTGTTTTCCGTAGGGTCCAAAAGAATAAGTATGGAGATCTGGCAAACGTTGTGGATTTTTTACAGACTATATCGGAAGGGTGGGATAAAGGAGGAGAGAGAAAGTGATGCCTGTGTTTTTTATAGGGTCATAAAAAAAAGTATGGCAAATATGGGTAAGTTCTGTTGAACAATGTACATTTGTATAGAGAACATATCGCGGAAATGGCGCCTCGTTTTCTACAGTGCTTAGAGAAGTATGTCGAATTTGGGTAAGATCCATCGAACGGTGTACATCGAATTGTACAAAGAATAAATCATAGGGGGAGTGGTGTAAAGGGGGGTGAAAAGGACGCTTACGTTTTCCGCAAGGTCCTACAGAATAAGTTTGCAAAATTAGGTCAGATCTGTCAAATGATAAAGATTTGTATGGAAAACATGTCAGGAGGAGGGTGGGGGGAAATGGAGGGAGGGGGCGAAACGTAGCCTTTGTTTTCCTCCGGGTCCTAAAGAATACGTATGCAAAATTTGAGTCAGATCAAACGGTTTGTATTGAGAACCGACAGACAGACATTGAGTTTGATAGGTATAGATAAGGCACTATAAGAATTAACAGCGTTGCCAATCTATTCTATATATTTTTGAATAAAAACCAACCGAAGCTGACTTCGTTTCACTTTCCTGCAATGGCAAAAATAACCGTTGTTGGGCTTTGAGCGTGTCCTTGTGATATTAAATTGAAGCTTTGAGAAACTCATATGGTCTGTTTCTTTGGCATTTTCGTAAGGGAAATTTTTTGAAGCATATGATATGTAATATTGCATTTCCTTTATGTGAACTACATCTCCTCTAAATAAGAATTTGCCTGTTTTCAAAATTTTACTACAATTATTTTGAATTTTAATGTCGTAATTAAAAACAACACGCTTCACCTAGTTATTGGTTGTTCTGCCAGGGGTCAGCTTAAGTTGCAGGTAGCCAACTAAAATTTGAGTCGAAAGGTCACCTACAACTAAAACAACCTCGAGGGAGGCTCAGATTATATTATCATCGGATGGCCTATAATCACTTCTCGAAATGATTAAGCATCGAGTTTTATTTTCTATGTTCTTCCTTTTAATCTTACTAGATAATATACTACGCCGGTTACACAAAATTAAATAAGAGGCTCGACAGACGTGCATAATAACACGGACACTTTCTGACCGTATGAAAAATACTTATAAAAATATTATCTCATTGCAATCAAATGTTGTTCTTCATTATAAGAACACGAGATTTGTTCTTGAAATAATAAATGGTAGTATAAATCCTAATTCGCGTTACATTTCTTCCTTTCTAATAAATAAGGACCGAGCTGTCACCCGGAATAAGCGAGGAAACTAGGTGTAAAATAAAATACCCCTGCGATATTGTTTGGGGTATATCTTCAGAGTAGTTCTTGCGGGATCTTTCTTCGGGGATGTTTCTTGTGGGATTATCCGGCGATACATCACCAGGCCCGGCTCATCCATCCTCATTGCCCGGTGCTGCGACGAGGGGTGGGGGAGGCGGAATTCCACCACCGGGACCGCGAGGGCAGGGCCGGAATTCGGATTAACCCCAACTACGGGTACATCCTCAATATCTCATTTCTCCAGAGGCAACTTTTAAAAATATGCATTTTTCATTTCTCATTACTTTTTCATTAAATCAATAAAATAATTTAGAACTTCACATTAACTTTTATGTAATTTACAAAAGACCATCATACGTTCTAAATAGAGCACTTCATTTCCAGATTGTCTTTTATTTTTTTATATTTTCCGAAAAAATAATAACATAACTGTGTGCATGAAAATGTTTATGTTGTGTAAAAATAGATTTGTATTGTATTGAAATATTTTTTACATTCATTTAAATAGAATCACAATATAAAAAAAGTGATTTTTTTTGAGATGCAGAAAAATAAATACTGTAGAAAAATAAATAATATAGGAGTACTATTGACCTTCTCGTTGTTCTAGCGGTAAAGATACTCGCCTATTAATTCAGTGATCGAGGGTTTGATTCCCATTCCAGGAGACCAGCAATTAAGACCTACGTTCATAACACAAGCCTTAAGCTTGTGAAGCAAGATGAAACATTTTAATTATAGATTTTGACCAGTTTCGCAGCAACCCCTGCTTCGTTGTGTATCAAAAAATAATATGATACCTAGTCGGTCTCATTAAATTTTAATAGTTTTTCTGATAAAATATCTGTAAGCAAATAAAATATCCTGTTGATTCTAATCATTTGTAAGAAATATTATTGTGTTAAGAATTCCTGAGATATTCGTACCAATTTAAGTTGAAATGAATTGATCAGAATTTTTTTATTACATAATAAAACATATTAAATGAATGCCAGTATAGAAAAATTGTTTTATATTGCTTTACTCTATATTTTTTAAGTTTTTCAGGTATTTATATATATAGTATATTTTTTAACTTATAATTTTTATTTTTCTATATAAATAGAGATGCGAACACGGAATACGTGTCACATCAATATTCTTATTATTTTCAAAATAAGCAAAACGCTTGCGCTATGCAAATAGGACTTGTAAGGCTCCTGGAATGGGGCTCAAACCAGCGACCGATGGATCACCAGGAGAGAGTCTTATCCACAAGACCAGTAAGCAACTCGCTTTATATCAGAAGAATAGATGAAGACCAACTAATTCCTCGGTACTCCCCTGCCGCGAAGCGGGACGGGCGGAGGGGGTAAGGTTGACACCCCGGTCGCTTCCTCGTCACAGGAGCAATTTCTGGGAAAAAATAAAACCTCTTCTTTCATTACTAAGCCCCCATGGGTCTTTAAGCATTTTGCATCCGAGCGACAAGTCCAAGTGAAGATAATCTGATTTCGTCTCCTTTACAGAATAAAGGAAATGAGATTATATTTTATCGATCTACCATTTTGCAGCCGAGGTGCTAAGTAGTGGGAACCTTAATTATAATTGACATTTAAAACGTTTAATTTAGAATATTCGACGATATTTTAATGTTAAAATGTGCACCTATATCCTTTTATCAGTATTAAAAATACTTTTAAAAGTCGTAAATAAAATCTAAAATACATGTTTTTTATTATATTTTTTTATATTTTTAGAATATAACTAGTCCCACAAAATCTCTTAAAAGAAGTTTGTCTGCAGGTTCATTATCACAATTTAATGGTATACTGTTAAATATTATTCAATCTGTATCAATCATTGAAGAGATAAAAAACAGAAATTATTTTAAGAACAAAAGTAAAAAAAAGATATTTTAAGTACAAAGTAAAAAAAAACATTCTATGTGCATTTATATTATATAAATGAATCTATATAAACTAAACTAAAATATAGAAAAAACTAATCATTCATTGACTTTACAATAATAATACACATCACATCATTACAATGATAATACAGTTCATATTATGTAACTTATGTCATTTAATATTAACCACTTTTTAAGTTCTGCCAGTGATTTTGGATTCCTTAGGCCTGTGGGAAAGGTGCTTTGTATTTTGTTCAAGAGCCTGGAAACTAGATATTTTAGTGTCCTCAGTCCATATTTATTTGTTATTCTTTTCACAGTTAAAATATGATTTGTAGCGCATTCTGTATTTCTGCCATGAGCAACTACCTTTTTATAAATTTCATTTTCATGATTTTCTTTTATCAGCAGGAATAGAATAAACCCATGAACCGGCAAAATGTTGATGGATAAATACACGTATTTAATATTTTGTCTTTGTTCAAAAACCTATGGGTTAAGATTCTTTTTATACGGCAGTTTGAAGATTTTGTATAGACTTCATATTTAAATTACTGGAGTTGCCCCAAGATCTTATACCATATCTTAATATCGATTCTACCAAAGAAAAATATATCACTCTTAAAATAATATTTATTAATAAAACATTAAGTCAAATATAAACAATACTTTTGATTTTACATGAATGTTATAAAAATTTATGTCGAGAATTTATAATTTCATACAAATTTTCGAAATTTGAAACATTTCTTATATTTTTTGCTTCTAAAAATGGTTATTCTTACATATTATTTCGAAAACTTCAAAATCAACTTCAAACACTGTCTAAGGTAATTATCAGGAACATACAAACCAATGCTCCGCACAACTTCGGGATTATCGATCATACCGCTCTACAATCGATAAAAATGCGTCATCAAATACATATTCCTTCTAGTCTCTTTACTATTGTAGTCAAACATACTGACCCTGAAACTCGAGTGGGTAAGGCCAAGGATAATTCCGTACTCTCTCATTTAGAGATATCTTATAAACTTTTTTTTACTTTCTCTACCATAAGAGAGTATTTAAGCTCATGTGGCCCTCAAATCATCGAGCCACTCTCGAGTCTACTTCGCACCAAGAAGTTGTAAAGAGTTTTCAGACCGCCTCTATGTGATTGTAAAATCCCAAGGTGCTCACAAATCTAACGCCGAGATCCTTAACATCTGACGTTCGTTTATCAGAATTTGGTCGTTCACTTTGTAGCGATAGAATGGAGTTTTTAGGGTCCTAGTGAAAGATTTATCTGAGCACTAGAAAACATTAAACATAAGTTTATTTCGCCTTCCCTATTCACATATATTTGATATATCTGCTTGAAGAAGATGAAAATCGTAAAAAAAAACACATTTAAAAAAGCTTAGAGTCATCCGCAAATAACAAAAAGTGCGAGTTTAAAATTACATTTTTAATATTATTAATACAAATAGAAAACAACAATTGACCCAGGTTGGAGCCCTGCGGAACATCCATGGAAAAACTTTGACGCGAATACACCATAGGAGACGAATTTGAGGTAGTTGGCCATTAATTTTAGCTTACCATCGGAGAAACCAATCTTATACAGCCTTTTCATTAATACATCATGGTTGACTGCATCAAAAGCCTTGGCGAAACCATTAAACGTACAATCTACCTGATGTCTCGAGTCCAGTGCTTCATTTACGTGAAAACCATCAGATTTGTCTTAACGAGCAGCCTTTCTTCAATCTATATTGTTCATCAATTATTAATGGCTCTACTCGGGAATCAACGATTCTATTTATTATGATTTCAAATACCTTAGCTGGTGCAGAAAAAATAGCTACAGGTCTGTAGTTTTCTTAGTTTTCATGTTTCCGGGACGATTCCTGTATTAATGGAAAGATTATACAAAAAACAAAGTGGTTTAACGCGGCTTGCGGTAGAAGTTGACTGGAAAAAATCACAACTTAAGGAACGAGCGTTATGCTCCTTCCGTGCGACTTTCTCTCTCTCTCTCTCTCTCTCTCTCTCTCACACACACACACACACACTCTCACTCTCACTCGCTCTCGTTTTTTTAATATTCTTAACACCTTATTATTACAATTTTAATTAATATCCATGAAATGAACTGATGTGATTACTCCTCCCATAAGAACGAGCGTCAGCTCTTTTATGGTGAGTAAAACGTATTTATTGTATGAATGTTGTATTGTATTCATGATATTATGTACTATGATATGAATATAATAAATAAATAAAATGTGAGAATATGAAATTGTAACACTTATAATTGCATATTCTCATATAAAGTTTACTAATCGTGTATATCTAGAATCTATTCTCGCGTTTTGAAATGCTTCGATGATTACCCACCTTTCACCTGAGTCAAATGCTTTTTTATAGTCAATAAAAGCTAAGTGTATAGGTAAATTTTACTGTTGTTATCTCTATGAGCAATCTCAGAGTTTTAATGCGGTCTCTGGTTTCAAAACTTTGCGGAAGCCGGCTTGCTCTACAGGTTGACAGTGATCAAATTTTAGTATTGGGCGATTCGTTATGATCATTGTTAACAATTTACATAGGTGTATAAAAATACTATTAGACATTGGTATAATAGTATTTTTATACACTGGTGATCTGACGTAATAAAACTAGAATTCTAGCTTTTATTTCATATTAAAAGCATTATTTTATCTCATTATTTATAGAATATTTTGTACCAAACATAATTTTACTAGAAAAAAAAGATCCTTGTTCATTTTTATTTTATTTTTGGAATTAAATTGTAATAAAACCAAATATTTGTGCTCATTGTGTGAATCCATCTTGCTTGAACTCCCTTTGCTGCAAGCAGACTTCCAGTGAACGTACCTCACGACCCCCGACTGAATCTAGCTGGTGAACAACGGACCTTAGAGGATCTTCTCGTAGCCCCAAGGGCGGGATAAGAGCCTCTCCGAGTCCATCCGTTGCAATATATATTGAACGTAGGATCTGAAGAATGACCAAAAATAGAAATAGAAAAAAATATATATATGTCCATACTCCGATGAACGGCTCCTCCCCATAAAGCTGTCTAAATGATGCAAGCGTGTGTTGGTGTGTATTTGTGCGTGTGTGTTGTTTACCAGAATCTCGGGGAAATCACTTATAACAATAAAAGAGTAGAGGAAACATGAAATTACAATTTTAATAATAAATACAAAGTTCATCACGGTGGCGGTCACTGGTGCCCCGCGAGTCAACATAAATTATTAATTAAGCGAATTTACCATAAGTCGGTAGCGGTCTCTGCCGCGAAAATACGCATTAATAACGCAATTTTCCGCCGTAAGGTCCGCAATTGACAGATTTAAATCGACATATTGAGAAAGGTTACACGGGTATTGACTTCGGGCCTTACGGCCGGCGGAAAGACGATAAAAATTACTAATTAATTATAGGCAGAAGGCCCCTCAAAGTATCCGCTAAGGAACAAACAATAAAATACAGGGGAGCACTGTACTCAATTCTTAGTAAACTAAATGTCTCTCATTTCGGAGCACAGTAGAAAAGGTTCGGTGGATGTCGATGCAGCGAAGATGACCAGGACGCGATATCTTCCTGGTCGAGCGTCTTGCAGACGCTAGGGGTAATTTCAACATGATGATAATTAACACTGATTGATTGAAGGGAATGAATCGGACCATACTTTATTCACGGTGACCGCCTTCGCTCCGAAGTCAGGCTCGCCGCCCATCATGAGTCAACATGGACCTGAACCGAATTCATCATCGGATCGGCATCTCGTCGGGGCCCCACATCGATGACCACCAGACTTGGAGAACTCCGATCTCCCGGTAAACAATTTCCTGCCTCGCCTCCACCGGCGGGCGCTGTCGGGAATCAGTCTGGCTGCGGAAAACAAGCAGCCGAGAACGGGCGGCTACGAACAGGCCCTGTGGGAGATTTTACATTAGAAATACGCAAACATTATTATGTTTGCATATACACGGGAGACGGAAATAATTG
Source organism: Agrypnia vestita (assembly GCA_016648135.1). NCBI lineage: Eukaryota > Metazoa > Arthropoda > Insecta > Trichoptera > Phryganeidae > Agrypnia > Agrypnia vestita. Next base: position 32,305 of record JADDOH010003929.1, read on the forward strand.
CTGACCGAATACATACCAGAAGCGACATTTTAGACAGCGATTCTGGGCCCGTTAAAATAAATACCAACGGCTACGCGCCGGTTGTCACAGAAGTTCGTTTCAAAATGGCGCTTGCGCTAATCGGTAGAAAAAAAGGCTGCCAATCGAGCGGGCGGATCTGCGATAATGCCAACTGTTTAATTTGACTAGATTTGGACTGCGGGTAGGCACCTTATAACATCGCAATAAATATTAGCTAAATAAATATACTAGGTAAATTATGATAAGTTCATTACTTATAAATATAGCGTGACTTCTTTAATACATTCATTCCAGTACCTATACATGTAGGGAAGTATTAAAAAAAAAACCTAACACAAAAATAAGGATAATCATATCAAAAGCTAATGTTAGTTGCTAAAACAATCGAAGGGCAAAGTAACATAGTAGGAAAATATATCGGTAATAAAATCATGATCAATTAAAAGGTTTCTCATGTTACCTCGAGTTTCGAACTACAGCCGATAGTTTAGTGGTGGTATTGTTTTGAAATTTGTGGTCCGCCATTTATATCCACTTAATCATAACCGTACTGCGGTACGGTTCATACTTGAAACATTAATACAGATATGGTTCATTAGCGCGAGCGGCCCTCGGGGCGAGGCTGTCTTGCCCAACTTTCCTGGGCGAGGATGTGGTCAACGGCGCCGCCCATAAACTTAAATACCGCGCGGAATTACACCCATTATTCATTACTTGTTAAATAATACACGGCTCCTTGTCTCTTCAACATTTGAATATTACATTTTATATTATTAGGACTATGTAAATATCTTATGGCACTTTACTAGCGAGACTACCTCGCAAGTAAAGTGTTCGTAGAAACCGATTATCAAACAACAAATCTACGGACGCACGATCCAAAACAAAAAATAATGTACCTACCTACTTACTCGCAGTTTTATTTTTTTTGCATATATATTATCGACAGATCTTTCAATCAATATCCTTTAATCGAGATTTTAATTAATTAAAAGATAATATTATAGATTGAGATCTTAGAAACACTACACTGTGGAGAATAAAATTAAGTTTTGTGTTATTCACTAATAATTATTCGTGATATAAAATAACCGCGCAAATATTATTGCTAAACTCCCGTTTAAAGTTCATTCGCAATTCAGTTAATTAAGTTTTTTTTAGTAACAAGCTGATTCATACATCAGTTAGTAGTGTTCATCCATCCTAATAAAGATACGACAACCGTAAACATTATAAATATTTTTAGGTTCGCTACATCAATGCGGGGGCTATTTTCACTCGTCTGTATCTTTCCTTTTTACTTTTACTTCGAGTCTCTCCAAGCACTTCGTTTTGAAAAAAAAATTTCCATAGAATGTCTTACGCAATTCATTTACTTCAGTTTGATAAAGCGTTGGATCGAAAACAGTTCCCTTTGGTATTCCGTGTACAATTTAGCCTGGGTTACCGCAATATTCTGCTGATTTCAAAGCCTGCGCTCTGTTATTCAAGTAGTTCCCAAAGCTGCTACATATGAACAGGAGCGCTCGAGATACGTAATCAAATGCCCGAAAAATACACACTCTTACAAAGTTTTGGATCATCTAATGACATGTTAGAAAGCCTCAGTTAAATAGGTCCCATGATTCGAGTTTCATTCGAAATGATGTAACCGTAAAAATGAAAAAGTATTCGTAATAAAGTCGAGCTTCCAAATAAGGTTGCGGATTAAAAGCGAGCGTTTTACGATTGCCGTGATTTTCCCAGCCAATAGGCGGGGGAGGCGAGACCAGCCGCCCCCACCCTCCGCCGGGAGAATCCTATTTTCTCCGTGCGTAAATAAATTAGCGGGAAAAGGCCCTCAGGTAAAAAATGTATCCTCATTGTTGCCACAATAATCCATTGTGTTTCTAATAACAAAATACTGTCTCGTAACAAGGCGGCCTCCCCGCAAACAATGCGAAAATTGAAAAAGAAGCGTAATTTATTAGCAGTCGTCTCCTGCGCCCTGAGAAGCGATTTTATTATTTGAATATATGAATTTATGAATGAATTTTTCTGGCGGGATCCGAGCCACCTGTCTCGCTGGGCGGAACCATCTCCTTAGTCGGTATTGTAATGAGCCGCCTCTCCGCACTCTCCCGAGGGTGTAATGATCGTCTCATCTCGCCGCTTAAGCCGCGGATTATCTCGTACATAATGACGAGACGATGAAGAAAAGAGGACAAGATTTTTCTTCAAATGGACCTATTATATTCTTTAAACAAGAAAACGGTCTTTGGGAAACATTAAGGATCGCCGTACACACATTTTAAACAAAACAAGCGGCGATGTTTATTCGAACAATCGTTTCTGGAAAAATATATAATAATTTACATAATTAATTTTCTACAGAACAGCAGCAATAAGTAGTCTAATTGTTCATATTTATTACAAAAAATATTTCCTTTTTGAAATGGTGCCTTTAGAAAAAATATATTTTTCACTTCACTTTCATGTTCCCTCGCAAATTTTAATATGCGTGACACATAACTATTAGAATATTATATATAAGGTGATACATATAAAGTATTATCTTTTATATAATATCCTATATAAATTGCAACAAGTAGCAACTGTTATTTAATCCGAGGAAAACTTTAAGATGGTCCTCCTTTATTAGCAAGAATTTAATACGCATACGTAACCTAATATTTTTTTTATTGCGCTACTAGTTTATATAAAAATATATAAACTACATATTCTCAAATTTAATCCAAGCGCTTGTGTTATAATAAATATGGCTAACTTTGTAGCCTCCCGAGACAAGTATTAATGTTCCCTGGGCCAGCGGCTATCCGCTAAAAAAACAAGGACATCGTTGTTTTATCCATCCCCAGACACGAAATATGTTATTTTATATGCTTTAATGTGAACATAAATATAGTGTTATGGTTGTCAAAAATTTTAAAATACACTAATAGTTGGAAATAAAATACTCGAACTAATTTTTGACTTTTGACAGTGATAGTCCATTTTATTAGATCTTTTTCAATCTTGTAATACCATTTTTAAAACGATTAGTGTATTCTATTTTAAACTTTTAAAGAATTTTATTGTATGTATATATCAGTGGCATGCAGCGTATGCAAGCAAAAAAGCTGTGCATTAGTAAAGATTATGGGAAACAAACATTAATTAAATAATCTTAATCTTAAGAAAATGCCGAAAAAAATTTTAGCCGTAATTCGTCCTACGGCTAGATGTTTTATTACCGACGTTTGTGTATCCAACTTCATGTCAATTCATAATTTACTTCACTTCTTTGCATCCAACAAATTTGTTTCATAGATCTAGTCAAGTCGAGAAAAAACTCGTCCTGAACTGTGTATTTTGACAAATCTTTATGTCTGCTAGGTTTTTGTAGGAGGCAAGTAAATTTATTTTAGAATAGTGTTTTTTCGAAAGTTCCAATGTCAGGTAAGAACTGCGCGCATGTCACTTGCAGAAATTCCATACAAAACTTTTTGTGCGAACTACATTTCTCTTTTCTATGGTGAATTCCATCAGTCAAATCGTAATAATATGACATCCATATTATTTTGAGTACGTTTGTTTTTTCTTTTATTATTTTTATTTGAATTACTGAGTTTAATAGTAAAATTACATGAAATTAGGGTAATTTATTAAGAAACTTCGTAAAATGTAGGTTTCCGAACATTTTATTTGCAATATGAAAATGTTTTTTTGACAACATTGCCATCGATGTCATAAAATATTTATTTTTGTGAAAAAAAATGTCATTCTGAAATTCCCGATTAAATTATATATAAATCGTCTTCGAAATATATTGAAAATTTTTGCCGTATTACCTATACATATAAAATATTAATTTATTTAGAAAATCTTGTTTACAATACGTCTTTTACACTGCAGCTATTTTTGTATTTAAAGCAACTTAGAGTAGTTCATTATATACAGTTAAAAAAATACAAAATATGTATATACCCTTATAGGTATATGCGTACGCCACTGGTATGTATGCTTTAATCTTTAACACGCGGATTGGTGATAAAACGTAGAAAAAGTTCTAATTTTTACTCAAATATTTCTATACTATGGCGCATATATCACGCCATGATATAAATGCGGAATATAGCACTATGCTAGAATTTGCTTAGAATGTAAATGTATTTTTTCTTTATGTCTTCTGCGATGTGACTATTCCTCCTTAAATGTTCATCAATGATTACACCTAGGTATTTTATTTCAAATGAAGAGTCAATGAAAATATAATTATTGTCAAGATGTATACAATTAGTGTTAAATTTTAGATCGTGAATTATTATTTCATGGTTATTTATGGTAATTTTTTTAGGGAAAACGAAATGTACCTTTGTGCATTTTTTTTTTGCATTGAGTGTTAGAAGATTACTGTCAAACCAAGATTTTAATGTATTGATATCCTTGTTTGCTAATTCGTGAACTTTTGCCCATGGTGGACCATTTTTTGTTTACAGTGTGGTGTCGTCAGCATACGGTATTAGTTCACCGTTTTATTTTTGTTGTTGTTGAAATATGTCATTTACGTAAATAAGAAATAGTAAACTTCCGAGGACCGTATCTTAGGGGATTCCAAATTCACTTGTTAGTGGTTTACTTGCAGGTTAATTAAATTAACTATTTGGGGTCTGTTCGTAAAGTAGCTTTTTATCCATTTTAGGGCTATGTGTTCAAAATGAACGCTTAGAACAATTGCACGAATTTGTGTATTTGGGAAGTATGTATGTTTATTAGGGACGGCAAGGCTGAGAATTATATCGAAAGGCGAGAGATTGCGGGAAATAATATGATTGGTGCTCTGAATGCAATTATTGCCCATAAAAATATGTCAATGCCAATAAAATAAGTTATCATGACTAGCTGCATACAATGGTGCCAACTCTGGTGTTTGGAAGTGAAGCTTGGAATTGGCAAAAAAAAGAACGAAAGTAGACTGAATGCGGTAGAAATGCGCTCGCTTGGATGGACGTGTGAAAAATCTTTGTATGATAGAGTAGAAAATGAATAAATTAGAAATGAATGTAATGTTGGTTGTAGCGTAATGAAAATAGAGAAAGGATCGCTGAGATGGTTTGAACATGTGGAACGAATAAGTGAGGAAAGGATGCTAAAGAAAATTTATGAGGCGAGTGTTGAAGACAACATAAACAGAGTGCGCCCGCGGAAGACCTGACTTGACCAGATAAATCAAATAAAAAATAAATAAATAAGTTCTGAAAAAAAAAAATAGAGATTAGCTCTATTAGAAGCTTCAACAACCGGAGAGTGTGCATGAGAACATGTATGAAAGTGGACGAATCAAAAGTGGTGTGTCAAGACGTGTGTGGCGTTATATTCTCTCCCATATCCCAGACAGGAAGAGTGTGGCGTTATATCCTCTCCCATATCGGAAACGGCGTGATGAAGACCGCTACATTTTTTTACCTTACAATTTGCGCTTATCAAATACATCGCGCGGAGGATCGGTCGATGTATTCATTTGCTTTGACGATTTGACGCGACGGAATAGACGCGGCGGAAGATCCGCGCAGTGCGGCGCCGGCCTAAGAGGATTAATTATATAATATACTGTAATATGATAATAATAAAATAAAAAGAATACAGTGAAAATACATATCAATTATTAAAACATACAACTAAATAATGCAATGATTGCACAATGCGTGAGACTTCGCCGGATAAGTTTAAAAATTATTCGACGTTATTATTTATTAATGAACCCAATCAATTATGATATACCCAATAACCAACCTAATTAGTTAAAATAAGTCTTACAATGTAAATAAAAAATACTGACTTAAATACGCATAGTACCATCCCTGGATAAAATATATTTTCCTGCTCGTCCCACCGTTTTGGTCTTAACAAATATCATCTAAAATTTAATTCAAATTCAGTTGGCGTTATTTTTTTTTTTTGAATATAAGAGCTGTACATTATTTATAACAACGTATTTTAAGGTAGTTTCGTGACACACTACACCCGGTAAAGCTTGAGAAAATGCATATTCTTTATTAAAAACATACATTATGAATTATGATAAAGCAATTAAAATTTTATTAATGAAGTAAATACACAGTTACCACAAAAACCGAATTTTAATTTTCACCAATAAATATAGACATCTAGCGAAAAAGTTGTTGAGCTCTTTATCAAGTTGTCGATAAATACCACGAAACGGTTTTGTTTGCGGTGCGGGTCTCGGCTAAAAATCAGAATAAATAAACACTACCAATTCATTTATTTTTATAAGAATTCAACAGATGTCAGTAAAACCTACAATAAATGTACGTGGTATGTTATGTTTCTATCAAAACAGATTACAAATATATCGACTGTCCCTACGCATACTCTCGATTCACAAAAATAATATTTTATATTCACTCTATATTTTTGGACAATGTTTTAAAAAAAAAGAATTTTCGTTTCAAAAATAGGAAAATTAAAATTAAAATTTTTACATTATCCCAAAATTTAGTGAAAAATGGATAATTAATTAAGAAATTAAAAAGGAAATTGAATTATTGCAGTTCGACAGTATTCGACAGGGACCGTTGATATTTTTGTTTATAAATATGTAATCAGAGGTGGCTTGCAGAGTACGAAATTGTAGAGAGATGAACTAAACCCCTTGTTTAGGCGAGGGGATTGAAACACAGCAGAATATTTTTACTCTCCTCGCGTATATTTAAGAAACATTTTTGCACGTTTTTATACATAATACACAATGCAGTTTTAACTATTTATTCTTGCATACCTAAATCACCTCGGAAAAGTATGTATTTAATATAAAAGATGTTGTTTTTTATTCTATTACTAGCTGGTCGTACCCGGCGTTGCACGGGTTAAGGATTGAGTAAAAAATAAGTTTGTGAGGGAAAACAAAGGGTCCGCTGTTCTCTAAAATACAATGTTTCCATCTAATGTTAACATATGTTATTGTAACATAACTATAATACTTAGATGTATGGTATCGCATACCTTTTTGTAGATATTAATGTTCTCTATAAAACTGTAGTTCATTACTTTACTCTATTGGCAATAATTTCCGCAGCGTACGCAATATAAGGTTTTTTTTTCGTAATTTTTTGGGTTCGTAACGTTGGGTTACATTATCGAAGTTTTCATACGGATCCCTAACATTTTTGAAAATATTCTATAGCCTATGTTCATCAGGGATAACGTAGGATTCTGAATGTGAAAGAATTTTTCAAATCGGTTCAGTAGTTTCGGAGACTATTCAATTCAAACACACAATCAAATCTTTCCTCTTTATAATATTAGTATAGATTTTTAAACCAAGTCTCTTTAAGTAAAAACGTATTTTTGTAATGAAACGCAACTTATTTACTAAGATATTATACTTTTAATGAAAATTTAGATTGACCTTTTGATAAGTGTTTTAAAATTTACAAGCTTCTAATAATTTTTTAAACAAGTCAAACGTATTGCAACCAGACCCTGCCTGCAAAGAAATTTACTTTAGTTCATGTCTATATATATATATATATATATTAGATGTATCTCTAATTTGGGTTTCTTTTCAAAATATATGCTTGGGAAAAAGTTATGCTTCTTGTTATCACTGTACGCGCCTGGTTATTCCGGAAATCGTTGGATCAATATTTTTATAAATTTATTATTACGTTTTGTCGCTTTTCTGAGTATGTTTTGGGTCTATAACTATAACTTTATTTTTGTTTATAAGGTTAGATTTATCCTTAGAAACATCTATATTCTTCAGTTTAAAAATATTTTTTTCTCCACATATTTCGGTCATTAATAAGTGCCATTTCGCTAATTATCCCCAATATATCGGTATTCTTTGTAATTTATTTATTTATTTGCCCCTTATTTTATCTTTTACTTTTCTTTGATTGAATTATTTATATATTTTTCAGGATCCATTATTTTTTTAATTATCGTTTATTATAATCCGTATTAATAATCCTGTTTATAAAGTTTATTAGTTTTAATAAGAAATATGATGACGACGAATATGACGATATGAATAATTGCCTAGTATGTGGTAAATTTGGTCGCAACAGTAAAGAATGGTACAGTTACACTTCTTACTGGTTGTGTGTGCGACAATTGTTAAGCCAGGCTGACTCTCATTGTCCCCTTAGCACAGTATAGTAAAGTATACAGTATGTTGTCTCGGCAGTGTCCTTGAAATAAATACCTACGGCCGCTTGGTACTTAAGCTTGGCTAAACACGCACCAGGGCTGCTCATTGACTGACTCTTTAAGGTTTGGGGTGCCATAAATTGACGTAAATGTATGCGGGGGAGCGTCTCACACTGCTTGCGTCTGTACGTTATTGCAGCCCTGCGGCGACTGCGCAGACCTAAGTATACCGAGGTTTCGAGGGGCGTCGTTTCGGCTGTTTGTATGAAGATGTAATACTGTATGTTTACTATACTGTGCCCCTAGTGACCCTTAGTGACCCTCATATGTGGACAATGGTGATCAAAGTTGATTTTTTTTAAAGTTTATTAGAAATGTGTTATTCCAAAGGTAATGAAACTGTTTAAGACTGTTAGTTTAACTATTAAACTACAGTTGATTTTCATAAAATTTAAAACAAACATTTCGTGTTTCATTTTATTTCTTGTTTAAGTGACTTCCATTACCCGTTTCTTCCCTAATCGTCCTTGGGCCGAAAAGAAGAGACATATTCACTGTTACGGCATCGGTCATCATCATCATCATCAACCCTTGATGGGTCTTGGCCTCCTCAAGAGTTTTCCTCCACTCATCTCGGTTTAGTGCCAGCTCTCTCCAGTTCCGAAGCCCTAAGGCAGAGATATCTTTGAGGACGTTGACACTCCATCTTAATTTTGGCCTTCCTAAGCTCCTTCGCCCTATTGGCCTTGAGTTGAACAGAGACTTTCTCTCCACATGACCCAGCCACCGAAGTCTCCCCAGTTTTATAAATGTTGTGACGTTTGGCTCCTTAAACAGAGTATAGAGCTTATTGTTGTACCGCATCGGCAACAGAATTTAAGGGAATCGAAGGTAGTAAGTTCGATCGCGAGACTCCCAAGAAGTTAGTGCTATCATAAGGGTGCGTGTTTACTTCGCGTGAGATACGCCGAGAGCGACGGTAAAGGTCAGTTTACAGTCACCGCTGAGTCATTAATGTTAAAATTATTTATTGCATTTTATGACTATACTCTGTTAAAAGATCATTTTATTTTTTAATCAGACATCGGTTGGACACCAACCATATAAGTCGGAAGATTATGCCTCTCTTAATTATTAGTAAAGGGAAGATACCCGTCATCGGGATGCAATTATAGATAGAAATCTTATAACACGTGAACAACGGTAATTTAACGGCCTTTAAATCAATTTAAATTGTTTAAATTTGGATTTCGTCATTTTTCTTACTTATAACTGTCAGTGAACTGAATGATTCTAATATTTTTCTGCATTATTCTATCTGCGTTCTTAAAACAATATGATATACATACTGTTTTGTATAGGAACACACTGAATTATAATAATTTATTTTGTCTACGAGCGATATTATTAAGGAAATAAACTATCCTGTTTAATTCTTCACTCAATAGTGTGTCATTTGATCATGGAATAGGGATGTGAAATTTTGAAATCGGCATTTTTTGTGTGATTTTTACTTTGACCATTAAGTTTTCAGTAAAACGAAATCATATCATTTTGAGTTTATTTGTTTAGAAAGATATGTTCAAGAAACTTAGAAGAAATAATTTATAGGTAATTTTTTAAATATGAAATAAAATTATAAAAGCCCGTGTGTTATGCTTTTTACCTGGACAAAAAGCAATCCTTTTAATACATTCTTGAAAATTCATTTTAGTAATAAACAAAAAAAATAATAAGAAATGTTAAAAAATTTTTACAGACGTTCAAAAACTTTTGTCTTCAACTGATACCTCCAAAGACAAAAGTCCTAATAATGGATCCTAAGTGGGATCCAAAACGTTGGCTATAGAAGTCGAGTAGGTATATACAGCAGAACTGCCTAAAAAACTCTACAAATAAAATAATTAAGAAATAGACTGAACTGATTTAATGGACATGAATTTTTTACTGTTGACATATTTACTTATATTTTAATAGTTATTCGTACGAGAAAATTGTATTGAACCTTTTTAAATCGGCGGAGCCTACAACAAACCTCGCATTAAATTAACACAACATGGCTCAAATGGAGGTCATCTCAAAGGCAAAAATTAATTAAACAGTGCATATGCCAACCATGCTCTATGGTAAAAGAACAAAAGGATATCCTAAAATAATAGATGTCCAGAAAGAACGCATATACGATGTGAAGGAAGAAAGATCGCATGATTCATAAAACCAGAAGCAATATGCCTGGGAGACTACTGGGAAGAGCAGCGAGACCACAATCAACACGGATAGCTTCAGTCAGTCGATTTGAACGTAACCAAGGATGCAAATTATAGGTACTATAATATCTGATGATGATCGGGATGAAACAAGTACAAAAAACAAGAAGTGCAGGCTTCGAATCTGTCACAGAATTTTGACCGCGGTGTATAACACTATAGTAGTTTCTTGCATCTTATATACTTATTACAATATCAAAAATAATTGACGAATAACAATGTTATTCATAGGGAAAATCATAAAAATCTATTTTAATACTTAATTTATTGAATTTATTTTTTTAAATATAACAGGGAGTATTATAAATCGATGTAGCCTACGTAAAGTACGAACGTATATGCAAATCTGTTACCCCACGGGGAAACGGCGTGATGGTAAGTTAGTTAGTTAGTTAGTGTTACCTTGCAGGAGAGGGCTCGGAAGATTTTTTTTTATAATTTTTTTATTAATGAACTTTTTGTATTCATAATCGAAAGCTTTATTTGGTAATAATTTAACCCTAGAATCCTCCACTGTTTTGCCCAACCGATTTTCCTACATGGGGTGCCTGAGCACCCCAGACTTTGGGAGTTGTTATTTTTTTAATGAAACAATTTTAAAAATATATTTCTTTATTAAACGTAGGACTGTTAACTTAAGATCAAAAATCAAAATAAATCTACTTATTATTAATTAGTTGTAGCAATTTTGGAATATTTTTATTTGATGTTCCAAATAAATCAGAATTTTTCACTTCGTAAACTAAGTTTTGCTTTTCCGGTCTTTACTTCGGGGACAGAATCCACAACAACCCTGGGTGTGATGTTGAGGAATCAAGCTTTCATTCGGCATAGGTTTTTTAAGGATACCACAAATAATTTATTTTATATCCCTCTTCAAACTTGGCTTTTGCAGGCGTTTTTCCAAAATGACTCACGAGTTGGTGTCCCAATTTTTTTTATAGTTCTTCTGAATTTTATTTAAATTGAATTAAGTTGCCTTTGAACATTTATAGAGAACCCAAAAGTTAATGCCAATACCATTTAAAAGTCCATAAAAATGCACATCGGCCACCATTGCGATTTTATTTGGACGGAGTATTTTTTAGCCATTGCATCGAAAACGTTGACGCTACTTTTGGTTTTATTATAATAATTAATTATTTCGTGCAGCTCTACTTCATTATTTTTGTCAAAAGAATCACGTAGAGTTGACAACATAGTGATGACCTTCTTCTTGGTTGATTTTAGCAGATAATAGGATAAGAGAGTTAGATCCATCATATGCAAACATAGCGCAGTTTTTTTCTCGGTCTCATAGCTTTAAAAATAAGTAATAATAATATAATCAATATTATTAAATATTACGTAAATGAAGCTCAAAAACTTGTACAATCATTTAATTTATATTACACAAATACTTACGATTTTCCTACACCGGGGTGCCTGAGCACCCCGCAACACATGTACATACGTCTACAAAACTCGGCAGTCGCCGAAGTACTGACCAATCTAGAGGACTCGGTCACAAAGTAAAATACGCGGACGTATAAACTTATACCTACAAAACAAACGACAAAATAACAAATTAAAAACGCTGTGGGGTGCTCCAGCACCCCAAGTAGGATTCCAGGGTTAAGATGAAAATTTTCATTAATAATTTAAAATATGATGAAAAAAACGAGCGAGCCTTACAGTAGTCGCATATGATGTGTATGTAACATTTGACATCTCTCAACTAAAAATATCGATTGAGCAGCACTTATCAATAGTCTATACTTTTATTTTCAATTGTAAATCTCACAATTAAAAATATCAATTGAGCATTTGTTTAAATGCAAGCAAAGCATTTAAACAAAATTTTAAAGAGCTAATACCTATATATTTATTAATTAGTAAATACAAGTAAAGAAAATGTATGTGCATTAATTTATTATTGAATTCTGCCGCACTAGGTAGGTACCGTATATCTACATACGCATTTTGTTTAGAAATGTGTTTGGTCAATTATATGTTTTTATTTATTTTCATAGATGGTGGTAGTGTGCATACATGTTGTATGAAAACTTTGAGCAAATATTTAAAAATTATCACATAAATTACATAAAATTTGAAAATGTAAATCATTAAGGGTAGTTATTGTTTACATTAATGTAAAAAAAAATATTATTGGACAGTTTCGAAGGTATAAGCCAAAATATATCAAAGTTACAACATCCACACGCTTGACACCAGCCTCGAAACATATATACAAAATCAGAAGCATTGGCTGGTAGTGTGCGTCTTCGCTGTGATGGCACTTGCTGGACATTGATGTGTTTATAAACGATGATTTTTTGTCCATCGCGCGTGCTTATGCGCTCATTGGTTAAATTAAATTGCGCCCGTCTTATTTCCTGTTACGCATTTCCATCCCTTTTCACGAAATCACTGCCACAGATTGCAGGAAAGCGAGAGGAAAGATGTTATACATCAAAAATCTTCTAAAGTATCATCTGAAAAGCGACAAATTTGCAGATACGTATTTTACCTAGGGCACGTAACACAGGTGTAAGGTGAATGATGCCCACCACTTACCCAGGACCGTTTTTTGAGTAAGCAGCATATGAAGCAAGACCTCCCTTAATATATAATCTGTTGCCTGGTCGACATTTTTTTAACACTAGTAGCAAGATCACGCTACCCTATGGCCGTACTGCTGATGCACAATTCATACGCAAGAAGAATAGAATGTCATTCATTAAAAAAATACTCGTGAACGCGATATGCGTTACGTTGTGCCTATTCAACATGTTTTATGCCGCACGTCACTAATTACTAACATTTTCAAAGTAAGAGTTGATGATATATTAGTACAGTTAATCGTCAAGTATAAATGAATACAAATGTTTTTGTCAAATAATAATTATTGGTAGGGCCATAATATCTACATTCAAAAGCTTAAGGCGCCATTGTACATGATTCACGTTTTTGCTGACTGGAGAGTCAATTAAGTGTAAAGTTTTCGAATCTTATTGCCAAAATTACAGCTAATCATGCATTCAATCAATTTTATTATGAAAGGTCCATTTACTCTTAAAGAATTTGTTTAACAAAAGTAAAAAAATACTTTTTTATTGTCACAAATAAAATATAATCCCGAAGCCCTATTTAATCTTTCTAGCAATAGATTTATCTTTGGTACACTTTTTCTCGAAATATTTCCACGTAAAGACCATATATTTTTTAAAAAATTGAATAAAAAAAGTTCAAACAGAAAGTTTGGGGGAAATATATTATTATTTTTGGGTAGGTTGTTAAATACAACTCTTACAAAAAGACAAAAATTCATGTTCCGTCTCCTATATTGCAGCATCCAAAAAACCATTAAAACATTTATTATTTTAATTATATTTTACATGCGTACTAAGAAAATTTCACTGTTATTAACATAAAAAAATTCAAAATATTATACCTCATACACAAAAATTTGAATGAATTAAATCGAATCGTCTGTTAAAAGATCATTTTTCTTTCAAATCAGTCTTTGGTTGGACACCAACTACGCCAGTCGTCAGGTTACGCTCCCGTTAGTTTACACGAATATATCTTAAAATGCTGCGTAAACTTTGCCTAAGTGTAATAAAGGGGAGATATCCGTATAAAGAATGCATTTTACAAATCCCATATCGCGCGAACAACGGTAAATGCAGAAAATAACTTTTAAATGAATTAAAAATACTTGAATTTGAATGTCGCCATTTTTATTTTTTACAACACGCTTACAACTGTCAAATTTTGTTCATTTTTGTGGGCTGATTCTAATGTTTTTTTCCATTATTCTTATCTGTTTTCTTGAAAAAATATGATATATAGACTTTGTTCTGTACACACACTGAATTTTTGTCCTTTCTATTACCTACGAGCAATATTTTTAATGAAATTAGATACCCTGTCTATTTCTTTACCCAACGGTAATGGTCATTTTTTCATGGAATAGTGATGTGATATCTTTTGAATCGGCATTTTTTGTTTATTTATTTTAACTGAAAAATTTCCAGTTAAACGATATAATATTGTTTTGAGTTTGTTTGTTTTGAAAAATATTTTCAATTAAAAGGTCCCAGTACACGATTTTCGTATTTGCTGTCGGGCGACTAAATTTAACGTATAAACTTATTAAATCATTTTGCAAAACCCGATTATTAATTTATCCTCCGGCTGTTAAGGAACCGTTTATATGCTCCATTTTTGTCGTCCGTCGTTATATATTTTTATATGTTATATAGATATTTTTTATGAATCGTTTTACCCCAGTTCATATAATCGGATCTTACGAATCCTTTTTTTTTCTTTTATAACATCTTTATAATATGTTTATTATGTTAAATACCCTGTTTTAATGAATAGTTTTTGTTTCGTTTATATGTTCCGTTAATCGTTTTTAATTATACTTTTTAAATAATCGTGAGCCGTGCACTGATTGCGTGTGACACTTTAATTATATAAAGTTGTCATTCCAGCAAGTTACGGATAGACAACCAAATTATTATATTTAGATAATTGAGGTTACATTTCTGTAAGTATGAGTTTTCATTCTTTTCATAAAATTCAATAAAGTAATAGACAATGATCAGTGTAGATTTATACAACTCAATACTTTGAGCATCATTAATATATAATTTGTCTTTATTTTAGTTTTTAAATATTACTTCTACCGCATACATGAGTACATGCATGAATGTTTTTTATAATCGTTTATTATGGTCAGTTGTTGATCTTTTCTAATTATCGTTTTTCTCCAGTTTTCATAATCAGATTTTATGATTTCTTTTATAACAATTCGTTTGTTATGATATGTTTATAAATATGTTCGTTATTATGTTTTATTAAATATACTGTTCTTAAGAATTTTTCTATTCCGTTTTTATGTTCCGTATGTTATAACAACTTTATATCTTCTGTTATTATGTTTATTAATTATAATTTTTTACGTTAATATGTTCCGTTTTTGATTGATATTTAAGTAACTTATGTAGAATGTTAAAAATAAATTGGCTTCAATACAAGTAAAAAAAAAATGTTTAATCATTTTGCACTATCACCCTCCAGAAATTTGAAAAATTTATAATATTTTTATAAAGTTAATCTGTGCTATTCTGAAAATAGCAATATTGGGATGTCAGATCTTTATCTCAATATTGACAGGTATGTATAACATTATATTGACACTAATTTTGATGTTTTAAGTTTTGCATATTTGAAATTAATGAATTCAATCAATCAGAAAGCCTTAAAACGTAAACAAATGTTCACAATTACGAATAATGAGCTTTCTAATTGATTGAATTCATTAATTTCAAACCTGTCAAATATAAAACGTCAAAAAAACGGCATCACAATGTAATACAATAACTGTCAAGATACAGAAATAGCTATTTTGCTTAGTTCAGAATACGGATGATTATCATTTTATTCGATTTTTATTAATGCGAATTAATTTTAAATATTCGATATAAGTTACTTTCATGAAAGTCTTACGTTATGAAAAGATAATTCAGAATTTTTTTATTTCTATTTTCTCTTTATACTTAACCATATTTTTACAGGTGTACGACTATATAGTAATCAATAACAACTCTTGCGTGACCGCGCAACATGAGTTGAGCGCTGATATCTTGTCACATTCTAAATATCTAAAGTCGTCTTTCCAGTAAGTTACGGACAGACAACAAAATTATTATTATTATTATTATTGTCTTTATTCTACTTTTTAAGTAGGTATAACTTCTAACGCTCATACATAAGTACACGCATATTTTTTTAAAGTGGTTTTTATTTAAATTGTTTAACATTGATATTAAACAAAATGTTATAAAGCAATAAAAAATATAGTTTAAATTCACACACGTCACACAATTTTTCGACGCTAAAGAAAAAATAATAACATAATGTTATATGTAATGGAGATCTTAAAAAAATGTTTTTTAAGTTTGTTTCATGAAAGTCTTACGTCTTACAAAAGATGATTCAGACTTTTTTTATTTCTATATCCTCTTTATACTTAATTATATTTTCACGGGTGTAAGACTAGTAATTAATAACAACCCTTGCTTGACCGCGCAATATAAGCCGAGCGCTGATTGCTTGCCATACTCTAAATATCTAATGTTGTCATTCCAGCATGTTACGAATGGACAACGAAATTATTTCTGTAAGTACGAGTTTCATTTATTTTCATGAAACTCGATAAAATAATCGATAAAGATCAGTGTAGATTTTTACAACTCAATGCTTTGAGCGTCATCAATATATAATTTTATCTTTATTTTAGTTTTTAAGTATAACTGCTACCGCGCATACATGAGTTCACGCATGAATTTTTTAAGTGGTTTTTAGTAAATTTATTTAAAATTTTGGCCGCGGCCTGTCGATTAATGCTTATATTTTCTTAATTATTGTAAAAAATGTTCAGTTTATTACTTTTATATAACATCAGAAGATTTATCTAAGTTAACGCCCCAAAAAAATTGCGGTCTAGCATATACATTTAGAAATAAATGAATAATAAAAACTCTCATTTTCGTAAAAAAACGCCGAAATATTCATGTGCAGTGAATGTGCCGCCTTACGAACGGTCATATTGTAAACTTGTAAATTACATCCCTATACACTCGCGTTTTCACGAAATGTATCAAGCGATTTGTTGAACTAGCAAAACTTGCGTTCTTATAGAAAGGGTCACGGACATTGCCCTTCGCAATTGGAATGTCGGGTGTTCATAGCGCATTTCTATGATTTGGTTTGCTTGGTTCAGATAATTTGCATGTACCAAAACAACAAATATTAGCATTTTGAAGTCGATAGATTCGACGCCAGCGCTCGATATGTGGCAAAAAAGTGCAACATGCGTCAAAATTACGAAACTCGCCAGGTATAACGGCCTCTTAATGTGATAGTTGTACTTACACTTTGTTACGGTTCAACACAGACATGCATCATGTATCGAACTTGATAGAGTAGGTACTAGTCAAAACTAATTAGTGTATATTATAGATATCTCACAGAGACGAAACTGTATTAATTATGGGAAAGTAGGTATAGAAGTCATTTGGGTGTAACAGGACTTATGACCTGTCTTTTTATGGTTGGCTTAAGTGATCACTTTACACAATTGTAACATTCGCCATTTCCACCCATGATAGAATATACCATGCTTATTCATTTTTTGGAAGTTGTATATATGTTCAAATTGCGTGAAAAGCTTTCATATATGAGTTGTAAGCGCCTTTTCCATGCGGCCTGTACAAAGCCATTTTCATTCCCCTAAATCCCCACAGATGTCGCTAATGAGAAAATCTACATTGATTTTTTACGGAATTTTGGGAGCAATATACTTTATTGTGTGTAATGAAATTCATCCGAATACTTGCATTACACTAGGATACGCCAGGAAATATTATTTCCAATTTTTGTTAAATTCCTTTTTTACCAGTATTTACAATTCAGAATATTTTGAGTTTGTTCAAATCTTTCAGAACAGTGCTGGATTTATGTCACAGAGACATTATTAATCAATTAGTGTATATTATATGTATCTATAATATACACTAATTGATTAATAATATCTCTGTGACATAAATCCAGCACTGTTCTGAAAGATTTGAACAAACTCAAAATATTCTAGTCAAAACTGTTTAAATATTTTTGGAGATAATTTACGTTGTGTTCAATTTGTGTTAGCGAGCGAACCTATTATTACACTATATTATTAGAACAACTAGGCACGAATTTAATGTGTCTGGAAAATTGAAGTAGTTTTAGATTATTAATTGTACTAAACGTAGTACATATCTATTGCACAATGTGCGATAATGAATATGTTAGGTTTGACAGTTTCTTACACAATGGTTATTATTTAAGAAAATTGCAGATATGTTTGGCTTTGTATTAAGATGTTTACGGGTGTCTGTCTATAAAGCAATGCATAGATTTTTTTCATTGTGTGCTCAATGTTGAGTAGGAGTACCCTGAAGATTCTATTAACCTCATTATTTAGTCCGTCCATCTTGTTAGATACGGTATGTGTTATATTTTTCGCTTTTATTCAAATGTCCCTGTGATTATGAATTAATTAAAGCTTCCAAGTTGCTTCTGCCAACATGCCCAAAGTAAAGATCCTTTTCCTGCATAGTGTTGAAATTTGTCCTAATTAATATGGTGGGAGTAGATAGGGAGATAGAGTTAGGTGTGCGCCCCATAGTTCGAGGGAAACATTACATCTCGAAGAGGTCCAACTTGGACTCATAGTTCACGGTATGCGTGTGTCTTGAAGGAATCCAGCGCGGAATCTATTTCTTAAGATCCAGAATGTTTTATTCATTCTTTATCACTGCCCGTATTTAATATTCTGGTTTGGCTCTTCTGGTTTGAAAATAATCTATCAAGGATAATACTGGGCCCTAAACCCGGTGTTGCAATAGGTACTTAAAGGCACAGGAATTATGCAGAAATCCGGCCCTTACCACAATTACCCTTCACAACTAGCACCGTCACATGTAGCCGACTAGCTTGGATAGGACATGCATATTGGGCAAGCATAGACAGAGCCACTAAAATAGTACACGAGGCTACTGGGAAAAGACCACTGGGCAGACCCAGGCAGCGCCTCAGGGATATTGTACTGGCTGATTTGAAAAAACTAGAGGACGGGGATGGGAACAGAATGCAATGGATCGGAAGAGGTGGAAAGGCATCATCCAGGAGGCTAGAGCTACGCGGCCATCAGAAGTACAACGTAAGTATTTCATTTCAATGGGAAATAATAAAGGTTTCACTTGGCGGATTTTGGTTCATTTCAGAATGGATCAATTTCTAGTTAGATTAAATATTACTAGAAATAATTGGGTTTGTTTTGTACCACTAATAGTGATATACATTATTGGGGAATGATTTAATTTTTATAGACTCGCTGCCAATAATGCCGATGAGTAAGATAAGAAAATATCACAGAACTATTTTATTTATCTATTTTTATTAATTTTATAAAAATGATTATAGTTTAAATTAAAATAGCTAATTTTAATTATAATTACGAGAATACTCAATATTCTGATCGTAAATAGGAATGATAATCATGTCAAAATAATCACAATCTTACCAATAAACGAAAAAAATAATAATGATGTAACAAACACAAAACGTTATAAATACTAGAACAACAATGTACAAATAAATTCACTGTCATCACCCTTGTATATTTTAACAGAATAGTGTGCGAGGCTTTTACGGAGGTATTCAATGTACGTGAGGGTACAGCTCACGACATTCCTACAATAATATTATTATTTCCCGGCCAATAAGTAGTGTATCGTGTCTCCTGAGAGACCGCCCTGAGCCCACATATTGTTCATGATTGGAAATGTAGCCACGCAGATTGCGCAGTGGTGGCGAGGATACTATTAGCCTCGCGAGGCATCGAACCCGGGAAGCGCTCCCTCCTGCCGCGTCTCACGGCAGGAGGCAGCGGCGGCACGCAACGGTGGTTAAACTGTCAATCGCACAAATGCCCACCGCTTTCATCTGCATACTTCTCGTGATTTGAAACTCGCCCCAACATAGGCGAGAGCTAAGTGTGATGTAATGTTTCTACTAGGCTCCTACCACCGTTACCGGCACTGCAGCCGTGTGCGCGTGTGCTGCGCTTCTAGCCTCCGACCGAGTGCACCGGGCTGCTAACTCGCGCGCGAATCGAAGCGAGTTCGCGGAATATTCAACTAAACACCGATGGAATACAGCAAAAGATCACTCGAGTATTTTTGGAAGTGAATCCAATAAAGTCTCACCCGACTTAAACCTATTTATGAAGACTTCGCAAGAAGTCATCACTCTAGCCACCATTAAAACAGTTTACCGGTACGAGGGCTTACACCGAATATGGATCGATAGCTTCCAGTGCAGTCTCGGCTTACAGCTAATTGATTTTAATAATTAATCAACGTTATAGGTATTTGATCAAAATAAATGAACACGGAGAATATATATTTTTATATATAGTTTAACGGTTTTTTTCTAATATAATTTTACAGGTTTTACACAAAAAATTGGAGTCAACAAAAAACGTTCACTCTTTAAATAAAACGATTTCTTCATTTAAAATCACAAAACTCAGTAAACAAAATGAAAAAACAAAAAGATTTAATTAGAAAGTGCGTGCTTAAGAAACATCGTATTTTATTATTACATGAGGTAATTTCAAGTTGTATTAAAAAGCGTAATACTAGAGGCGAAGCTTTTACAGGGCAAGGTTAATTATTAATTAATAATTAATTAATTAATAATCGATTAATTATCCCGAAATATGATTTTTTATTAATCATTTCATAATTTTAAGGCAATAATACATTCATCAAAACTTAGGAGGATAGCGGGATTCCAAAAATAAGGTATAAAATCCAGAGTTTTTTCTTTTACAATTGCTGGAAAATTGTGGCGAGCTTGATTTCCGTGTTTTTTTCAAGCACTGTGAAAAAAGAAAAAAAAATATTTCGAACGTATTAAACAACCTTATTAACATACCAATAAAACGTTATTTATATATCACATGACATTGATGACACTTATCCTAAAAATTATTGAGGGTGAGTGAGGAGCATTCCATGCATCTATACATATGTGTAGGTATATTAGGGGCGTGTAGTGAGAACAAGAAGCGTGACTTTTATTTAAACACATACCTATTTGGAAAAAAATCGAAATAGAATATTTATCTGACAGAATATTATTGTAATTATAATAATTTCGTTGCCCGTCCATCCGTCCGTCCGTCTGTCTGTCTCCGTAACTTTCTTGTAACATCCGTAATTTCATTAGAATTCAAGGTTAAAAAAACGAAACCAAATGGCCGACCGTTCGACCACATCTCCGAAGATGGGACTTTAATCCCGGACGAGCAAACTCGAACACGGAAGTTGCCGTCATCGTATGTGCGGGACCCTTCAAAATAGACTACTTATAGAACTTAGCAAAGACGCGAACCATTTGTACCTAAAAAATATTATACAGCGCACAATATATTTTCTAAAATATATATTCTTTAGGTACCTACACTAAGCGCTTATAAACAATTTCTCCGCAGTCGATGGCATATCCTACGTGATGTAGTGGTAGGATATCCGGCTCCCATCCAGGGGACTCGGGTTCGATTTTCGGTACCGGAATTTATTTCTCATTTTATTTTTGATTTTAATTTGATGTCTATTTTGTTGATAATATTAACTAGCTGTAACCCGTAAATAATGACGGTATATGTCGGTTCGCAAGGAATAAGTATTTATTTATATTATTAAAAAAAAATCCTAAAAAAAAAAAAATTTCCGAAAAAAAATTCATAAAAAAATCGTAAGTAAATAATTTACCATATAGAAGTTACGGGGAAATACAGACAGATGGACGGACAAACGGACAACGAAATTATTATAATTACGTCAATACCGTCATTATACGGTAGTGACTGACAATACGGACAATAACGTCAAAGGAAGTTACGGGGAAATATAGACAGATGGACGGACAAACGGACAACGAAATTATTATAATTAGGATTATTTAATTATGTTGTCGCGTTAGTTTTACGCACGCACAATTGCCACAATCGCCAGGGTTTAAAATAGTAGCTAGATGTCATTAATTGTCGGGGAAATATAAAAAAAAGTGTTCAAATATTTTGATAAAAATCGTTATTAGGTAGGTACTACTTCATGGGTGTCTCACGTAAATACTTATTATTTAGGAACCGTCATGTAAAAGTCACCGCCATTTTTGCTAGTGAAATATTAAAATCTAAGTAATATGTTAATTATTGTGATAGAAATATTACGATATATCTCTTATTTCTTTAAAAAATATGCTAAGGAAAAAGTCATGCTTCTTGTTCTCACTGCACGCCTCTGGTGTATATCAATTCAATTGTTATTAATGAAACTATAAGGTTCATATTTTCGTCAGCAAAAAAAGTTTAAAAAAAATAGTACAACAATATTGTAATTTATAGATAGGTACTCTAACATTAAATGCGTTGTAAATTTTTTCCTTTCATGGTGTACGAATTCAGGTCCAAAATATTTTATCCCTAATTCAATTGAAAATTTCTGTTTCGGTATATATCATTTGTCTTACAAAGGTGTTTTTTTTTTACTTCAGAGCATTAATGCGCACCTGTCGTAAAACAAATTTGTTAATTAGAAAGTTTTTCATAATTTAGGTAAATATTTTTTTGCAGGGGTAATTGTATTATTCGATTATTATATTCAACATAAATTTAAGTAACTATAAAATAAATGCAACCAAAATCACAGTTTACAATTTTACAATGTGGGTATGTTAATAAGAAAACATCATGTATGATTAAATTTATTTCAAAAATATGTTAAAAAATATGAACGTATAAAATATAGTAGAAACAAAAATTGAAATGAAATATGTTACACAGAAAATTTAAATATATATATTCATATTGAACCAAAAAGGATTCACAAATAGTTACAAAAATATATTTGAGATACAAAAAGTGAATATCGCCGCCGAAAAAATGCCAGAATTTTTCATGTTGAGATGGGCACCAAGTATAATAAAATTTTCACACTATGCACTGATTATTTTTTTTATTCCAACGCACTGCTCTCGATTACTGGAGGTCCGTATAGCAACTGTAGATTGTGATAGAGAGCCCACCCTTGCAGGGTCCGCAAGGGCCGCAAGGTCCGCAGGGCCCGCACGGCCCGCAAGGCCCGCACGGCCCGCACGGCCCGCACGGCCCGCAAGGCCCGCACGGCCCGCAAGGCCCGCAGGGTCCGCAAGGTCCGTAACACGTCGGCATTTCGATAACGCAGGGAAGTCTTCGATCAAAAAATATTTTTATCGGCCGAACACACTTTAGTAGAGCACTTCTGTCCAGCTGCCGCCCAAGATTGTGGAAAAGAGTAAATGAAAAGCCTTCACAACAATTTGTAACAGATAAGTCGGCCGAATGATTGCTTCGTTTGATGAAAAATTTATTTATGTATCTGTTTTGTTTTGTTCAAAATTGTTTTAAATTTTTTCAAATTTAGAGCATCGTTTTACGTGTATTTTATATATTGTGAAATTAAATTTTCAACTGGCAGGTACCTACTTACCTTACAGTACAAAAGCGAATTTGAAAATATTTATATATTAACGGATTTCAACTCGAGATTTGGATTTTCGTATACCCACGTACCTAAATTCAAATCATATTTTTTACTGAAAAATTATTCTACTGCTGCCGTAAGAAAACAACGTGTCCAACATAACAAAATATTTATTTAAAACTAGTCTCAACACACACAAAAATATATTCAATGTATTCTTTAGAATTATTTCCATATTTATATTGATTTACAGCTTAAATAATGACATTAAATATATTATAAAATTGTACATAACATTACAAAATAATAATAATGCCACCCAACTAGCCGTAGGGTATGTGACTCCGTCTGTGTGTATGGAAAGGTGTTTTTATAACCTTTGTTTAAGCATAACGCATACAGTTTATAATGCAATACTAAATTAATTGAAGTAGAGTAGAAGAAACATCTACTATATCTGCATATATGCCTACTCATATTTGTATTAAAAATATGAAATAGAGAATGCCACCAATTATGCTCGGATGCTTTGTTTAACCTTGAGAAAAATGTAGTAACAACCTCGGGCTCTTTCCTTCCTGTCCTTCCCTCCTTCCTCTTCCCGTCCAGACCAAATATCACATACGTCGTTATTATTTAAGGCCTGGACAAATAACGGAATTCTCTTCCAGGGAAGAATTCTCGATCCTTGAGAAATTCCCTATATTCAATTTTAACTATCCGAATCCCGGGCAATGCTGGGTACGGAGGCTTAATTATATATCAGCGAACAAAATAATATAATAATTGGTTAAAGTTTGATGGTATTAAATACAGATATAATATAATTATATGTGATTCCAGAGACTCATCTGCCTGTGACGGTTCAACATCTATATAGGTTGCTCTGCAGTGCCTCGATCATTGGAATTCAGCGCTTTGTTATTATATTTTGAATCATATCTGTAATTTGCGTGCTAAGTCATCGTATGCAGTTACTACAAAATCACCCTTTGATTGATTCATTTTTAATAATGGCCGTTGTAATTTTATGATCGATTGTTAGAGGTCAACTAGCCTTTTAACGTAATTTGCAATGCCAGGCAGGTTGGGAAGGGGGTGCAATCACGGTATAACTGTAAAGTCGGTTCAGAGTGTGCCTTGGCCGGGGGCTCGACGTGCGGAATTATAATACGCTAAATTAAAGAAGTGGTGTACTAATTTGTTATTCACAAGTCACGACTCGCGGAATCAGTCAAGTAATATTGTGTCGGAACCACGGACCTTAGGTATTTGCTAAATTGTTCATAATTGAACAACGTTTATGTGCGAACATGCGAAAATCAATTGATAAAGATAATATTTATAGAATGGTGATACAGCTTTAAACTAGAAATCTAGTCACCCGTGGATGTAGCAATAAGTGGTGGGTTCAGACGTGAGGTACGGAAGGACCGCGGTGTCTAAAGCCATGTATTCACTAGGGGACAAATCGCGAAACATTCCGCTCGACATGTCGCATCAACATCTACGCTTATGTTTCGGGGACAATGACGCGGTCATTTGACGTGTACACACCGGGACTCGCATATCTTGTCGCGGAAATGTCATCCGATGAGGTTATGGATGACAGCTGCGGTATCTCATTTGGCGAAAACGGGGTTCCGCGCAATTCGAAATGTTTTTTTGGGTCGCAATTTCAAATTAACGAGGTTTTACTGTAGTAAATTGAATATTATTAAAAACAAGGTCCTTTTTGCAAATAATTATTGTTTTCCAGACGTCGCGGAAATATATCGCCCTATGAGGTTATGATGATAGCCGCGTATCTGTTTATGTTAATGAGTTTATCGAAAAGTAAGAGGAGAAAAAAGAGGAGAATGCGAAATTATTTACTGCAAAGAGAAAGAAGGACGGACATTCTATGCGATCTTCGATCGATACAGCTCGATGAGTTCGAGAACGATTTCGTTTCCCCGCATTGTCATCTTGACAGATACAGCGCATGCGTATTCACTTGTAAACATACCACGTGGTACTGACGCTCCGCGGAATGTTGCAGTGAGTACGCTCGGATACCGTGCGCATGGCAACGTTGCCACGGCACGTAGAAATGCCGCGCAATGTTGTGCACGAGGTTGCGGAACAGTGCACGACGTTGCAACGTCACGTAGACTCTATGCCGCGCGTGCTGTTGAGGGACAATTTGTCCCCTAGTGAATACATGGCTTAAAGCGACTAAGGTCAGGCTGCGCAATTTCTTGTGTTTTCTGGACCATGTTATGTACATGGCCGCTTCTTGACAATGCACTTAATCTTACACACAAGAGTCACACAAATATCTCTATCATCGAGAAAAACCATTATGAAATCTTTCCACGATATACAAGAGGGTTGTTTCTGTTGTATGTTGTTGGGAAAAAACTACGAGTCTTGAAAATCTTGTGATCATAGAGCCAGTTGAGGGATGGTGAGCAATGGGATTGCCTCCTACAAACAAAATTGCTTTGTTGGTAGACTCTAAAATGAATTTCAACCGGCACGTTGATGCGATTGTCGGTAAAGCATTCAAAATGTCCGGCTTCATAGTGCGTCTTGGCAAACCATTCAGGCAAATTAGTACATTTAGGAGGGAAACAAAGTTAATGGTGCACTAAATGCAATTATGGCCAATAAGAATCTGTCAAAAGAAGCAAGACTAGCGGTACATAATGGCGTTCTAGTGCCAACCCTTATGTATGGAAGTGAAGCCTGGAATTGGCAAAAGAGGAATGAAAGTAGACTGAATGCGGTGGAAATGCGGTCACTAAGACGCTTGTGTGGAAAATCTTTGGTCGATAGAGTGAGGAATGAACAAATTAGAAGTGAATGCAATGCTAGCTGTAGTGTGGTAGATAGAATAAAGAAAGGAGTGCTGAGATGGTTTGGTCATGTGGAACGTATGAACGAGGAAAGGATGGTTAAGAAAATATATGAGGCGAATGTTGAAGGCAACAGGAATAGAGGGCGTCCGCGAAAGACCTGGCACGATCAGGTACTACAAGTATTTGAGGATGGCCCTGTTAAAAGCCGCAACAAAAAACGTAGAACGTGTATGAGAAGATGTATGAATGTGGCCGAAGCAAAAGTGATGTGCCAGGATAGAAGAGTGTGGCGTTCAATCCTCTCTGCCTACCCCTGCAGGGAAACGGCGTGACGGTTAGTTAGTTAGTTAGTTAGTTAGAGATTATACTTAACCTATATTCGACCTCGCCTCGAATTTTGTTCAATAATATGGTCACCCACATATAAATTTAATATTAACAGAATAGAAAACATTCAAAAACATTCCTTAAGCGTATTAACTGCAAATTTAATTTGAATTTTAACTATTTAGATCCATAAATTGGAAACTCTAGAAAATAGGCGAATATTGTCAGATCAATCCTTTCTTTTCCAAATAATTCATAACCTTATCGATTTTCCTGAAATCACCAGCTTGTTAGCTTTCTACGTCCCATTCCGACCTACCAGACTGAAGTACCTCTTTTCCCTTCCAATTTATCAAACCAACAATAGGAAATCCTCTCCCATTCCACGCATATGCTCAGATTATAATTACCTCTTAAATTCAATAGATATTTTTACCACTAAATATGAAGAGTACCTTCATATGGTGAGGCAGATACTAGAAATTCGTCCCCCTCGCTGATCATGTATATTATATACATCACGAGCCCCTTTATGTCTATGTTAAAGTTTAATTTGGAACAATCGATTAAATTACGTTTTATCTGTCATTGTCAAATTGACTTATCTATGATTATATCCTATTTCTGATATCCTTTAATTGTGGGAGACATTTAACTATTTTTTTGTATTTCATATTATCAAGTGATTGTCTCCCTGTTAATTCGGTCGAATTAAATAAAATAAAAAAAAATAAAAAAAATGGATAGATCAAATAAAAAAGCTAAAATAATCCTATTTATATGCACTGATCTAAATTACTTATGACCGGAGGTCGGACGGCGTATTGTTCACAATATATTTATGTATTGTTGATAATGAAGCAGAAGATTAAATTAACATTTGTTATTAAATTTTTCATGTGCTTTCACATTTATTGCAATGTCCTAAGACCTGTTCACTGTCAGTATATGATTTTATATATCAACTTCGTGAACATAAATTAAATATACGAAATGCAATGTAATTTATTCAAGTATTTTAAACGCCTGTAGCTAAAGGAGGCCGGGCACCTTTAATCAGAGGCTTTTATTACGTATGTGCGTTTCATGTTGCTAAAAGTAAGTATGTGCATTCAATATACTACCAATTTAATTTATTATGTTTTGTACACATTATATATTATGTTTCAGATTTTGATTGATTCTTAGAACATTCTTATGATATATTTTGTATAATTTTGATGTATAATTTCTACTTCTGACAGTATCAAAGGGGTGTCTGGTCTAGTTTAAATATTAAAGATACACATTTTTATTGTTGCAGTTTTCTTTTTAAACAAATTTATGAATCAATTAGACAATGACACATAAAAAGTGAATAGCTAAAATGGAATAATATATAAAGTAATTGATAAAGAAAGAAAATGTAAGGAACTACATTTATTGTAGCTATAGATATCTTAAAAATTGTGACTGAAGGGAATCAAGTGAATAGAAATTTAAAATTTTCAAAAATGAAAATGTCTTATTTCGATTTCAAGCTGTTTTGGCAAGAAATTTTACAAATAAAATATATGGCTGTAATATTAGGTGTTTTTAAATATATTGAATAAGAATGTAGTATTTTAATGGAATATTAATGAATCTTTTTGTCATTATTAATATTTATGTATATAATTTATAAATTGAAATATTGCATCAATCAAAAAAATTTCATTGACAATAATGATTAAATAGTAATTTATAGTGAATGAGTATGAGTTGTGTAAAAAGCCAAAACAGTATTAGGACAGATCGCTTTGTTGCAAATGAATAATAAAAAAATTGTTATTATTTAAGTAATAATATATTTTAATTGTTGTTATTGGCAATGCGCGAACATTGATTTTAATTTTTTTTAGTTTAGTTAATTTCCGGTGTGCCTATATCAAAAAATATATAACGATGAAACTTTGCCATTCTTTACTCATCCCTTTTTAATGGCCTTTTGCTATTAGAATGACTCTTAAAATAGGTGGTAACCGTTAATGAGTGTAGATAGCGTGTAATGTCATCAATCTCACACAAAAAGTAGTTACTTAGGGCCACACCACAAAAGCTACCTGACCCGGTTAGTTACGCCTTTCTCCGGTAGGCAGCACAATGGGGAGGCTTTGTTGAAACTAAATAGGCCCTCGGCTGAAGGGAAAACAAAATATAATCAGGTTTAGAGGACTATCAGCGGAGTACACCGATGATAATAATATTTGATTCGTTTTAAGAAATATGATTCTGTATTAATATCGTGGGAAAGGAGAGGGTTAAAGAGGAGGAAAATATGGTCTATGTTTTTCGCTGAGTCCTAAAGAATAGCGTGAGAAATTTGGGTCAGATTGGTCAAACGGCGTAGATTTGTAACGGTGGAAAAAGACAGACAGATTAGAACAGATAGACAGAATTTAACAGGTATATGTAGATAGATGTATCAAAAAGATTTTCAAATGAGTATTGCATCGAGCACACTGCACCCTGAGTGTTTGGGCTTTGACAAGTCAAAATGTTCAGTAAGGCAGAAATATTGAGAGCATTATCATAACTTGGCGGAGGAACAAAACAGAGCGACGCGCATAATATTGAAATGTAATAGGAGAACCAAAATAACAAAAAATTTGAATGCCCTAGGACTAGAAACACTAAATCAAAGAATAACGTATAATGTATTGGTGCAAATATTTAAAATTAAACACGGATTAGTACCCAAATACTTTGATGACAGGATGAAGCTGAATAGGGATTTTCATTCTTGCAATACAAGAGGAAGCGAAAACATAAGACTACCAAAGAAAAAGAAAAACACCTCACAAAATTGTATGATGTACAAAGGTCGATAGCCAGTAAAAGAAAATTCAAAATACTGTGAATATAAGAAGGTTTAAATAGGAGTGCAAAAATTTTATTGACTAAATAAACTTTTTAATGACTAGATGGAATGCAAAATGCTTAAGTGAAATCATGTATTAGCCCACACAACATTATTTGTGGAACTAAATAGTTAAGATAAATAAATAAATAACATAATTTTTTCAGAACAAAGTTCTGTGAAATTTAAAATCAAATTTATTAATCAATTAGAAAGACACCAGGAAAAATCAAATCAACGATTACACCACATCAACCTGGTACTTTTCCGCCAATATATCGACCTTATCTGTCAGTCTCATTTATTAATAGATTAACATATAGGTATTATCCATTTTAAGCGATCCACTTTTAATGCTATAGTTACAAATAACTTTATGTATCTGCCACTAGCAATGGTAACACACCTTTCCAAAAAAAGAGGAGATCCGGGTTCGCGTCTCGGTAGCAGCCAAAATAGTTTTTCGTTGATTAAATTTTTCTGCATGTCTTTCTAATTGATTAATAAAATTAAAGTTTTACCTCTTTGGCCTTTTTCTGATAATTACTATTTATATATTGGTTAAAAATGTATACAAAATGTCTTGGGAGATGATAAATATCGCCCCTTTAGAGGTAAAACTCACTAAGTGCACTTTTGGGCAAAAATGAGTTATGAATACCAACATTCATATTTTTTCAACCTCTATCCTAGGAAAAAATAAAAAAGTAAATATTCCTTCTCTATTCAAAGTTATTCAGTGGTAAAACTCATCATTTGAACTTTTTCAATAATTCCGTCCAGGTAATACTCATCAAATCACTTAGTTACTTTTACCTGGCGGCAAAATTGAAAAATTGTCTTCCACTAAATGCAATAATTGCAACTCGAACGACGGCGAAATCGAGCAAAATATTGTTATATAGTGTGGTTTTTCATGGTTTATAGATAAAAAGAGTTAGATGACGTTATAATTAGTTTATGAACTTCTATAGTAAATTTTTTTAATGGTTTTAAAATTTATTCCTTTTTGTGGGATTTTTTTATTATCTTCAGAAAACTTTCTTATGGATGAAGTAAATAATTATGACAGAAACCACCATGTAAGGTTAATCTAGAATATACCCACATTATTTTATAATTATAACTATGAAATGAGTGCTCAAATTTATACCTACGGTATATAAAATTTCATTTCAACTTCGAAATAAACCAGCATAATACGTTTTTCGGAACACGGAAAGATAAAGTGAGTCCCGTTGTGTACATATCAACAAAAATAGTTTATTTATAAAGGTAATGCCAAATATCCACAAATAATATAATCCGGAAAATCCCCATAATTATATTTCATTCTACAAATATTCTTAATTGCCTGGTTAGTCGAAAAACCCAATTCTTAAATAGAATTGAATTGCTTTGGATCAGATTACCTTTCACGAAAAGTTTTACCATACATTTCACGAAAAGTTTTGCCATACATTTCCTAGAACATTAGTTATTTGCATTAACATTTCTTTTGTCCTTACCTTAATTATATTTACAATGGAATTTCCATTTACATATATCCATTTACATATATTCGAAATTCGATAATATTCCCGTATGCGGAGAAAAGCACAGCCCATTTACTAGGCGCTTCGCAGTTTCACTACATCTGGATCGTCATTAGATTAAAGACAGATTAAAAAAATATTTTTAATAATAGTAGTAAATGTTTATCATATTTATTAATCATATTTTATAATTATCATTATTGTTTCAGAATGAAATGAAATTAAAAGACTCACAGCCAGCTGACTATAAAAAAAATTTAGCGGCGAAGATTACTAGATACTAGCTGTCCTTACCCGGCGTTGCACGGGTTAAGGATTAAGTTAAAAATAAATTTTTGAGGGGAAAAAAAGATTCGATTCGAATGGTATAGATTTGCTTCGAAAATGTATAAGCGGAGGGGAAGGGTAAGGTTAAAAGATAAAAGAATAAGGGGGAAATTTCGCATACTTTACCCGCCGAGTTCTAACGAATAAGTTTCCAAATTTTAAGGTCCGATCGGCCGAAAAGTACAGATTTACATAGAAAATATATCAGGGGAGGGAAAGGGTTAAAAGAATAGGGGGGAAATATCATCGCATAACATAACCCGTCGAGTCCTTAAGAAAAAATTTACAAATTTTGAGTCGGATCGGTAGAACGGTATAAATTTGCATCAAAAATATATCAGAAGGAGGGGAAGGATTAAAGCAGGAGCGGGTAAATGTAGCCAATGTTACCTGCTGAATCCTAAACAATAAGTTTTCAAATTTTGAGTCCAATCGGTCAAACGGTACAGATTTGCGACGAAATTATATCAGCGGAGGGGAAGGGTTAAAAGAATAGGGAGAAATGTCGCATATATTACCCGCCGAGTCCTTAAGAATAAGTTTCCAATTTTTGAGTCCAATCGGTCAAACGGTACAGATTTG
This sequence comes from Agrypnia vestita, assembly GCA_016648135.1. NCBI lineage: Eukaryota > Metazoa > Arthropoda > Insecta > Trichoptera > Phryganeidae > Agrypnia > Agrypnia vestita. The sequence goes on from JADDOH010003929.1 coordinate 64,363, forward strand.
CAACGAAAATATATCAGCGGAGGGGAAGGGTTAAAAGAATAGGGAGAAATGTCGCATATATTACCCGCCGAGTCCTTAAGAATAAGTTTCCAAATTTTGGGTCCGATCGGTCGGACGGTACAGATTTGCATCGAAAATATGTCAGGGGGAGGGGAAGAAATATGCGAATAGGGGAGAAATATCGCCTATGTTACCCGCTGAGCCCTATAGAAAAAGTTAGCAAATTTTGAGTCCCCTCCCCATGACATATTTTCGATGGGAATCTGAAGTGTTTGACCGATCGGACTCAAAATTTGGAAACTTATTATTAAGGACTCGGCGGGTAACATATGCGACATTTTCCCCCTATTCTTTTACCCTTCACCTCCGTTGATATATTTTCGATACAAATCTGAACCGTTTGACCCATCGGACCGAAAATTTGGAAACTTATTCTTAAGGACTCGGCGGGTAAAACATGCAACATTTTCCCCCTATTATTTTAACCCTTACCCTACCCTCATATGTTTTCGATGCAAATCTGTGCCGTTTGCCCGATCGGACTCTAAATTTGTAAACTTATTCTTAAGGTCTCGGCGGGGATTATGTGCGACATTTCCCCCTAATCTTTTAACTTTTCCCCTACCCTGATATATTTTTTATGCAGATCTGTACCGTTTGACCGATCGGACACAAAATATGGAAACTTATTCGTTAGGACCCGGCGGGTAACAAAAGTGACAATTCTTCAGATTTGGATCGAAAATATGTCAGGGGGAGGGAAGGGGTATGACAATAGGGGGGAAATATTGCTTATGTTACTCGCGGAGTCCTAAAGAATAAGTTTTCAAATTTTGAGTCCGATCGGTCAAGCGGTACAGATTTGCATCGAAAATATGTCTGGGGGAGGGGAAGGGGTAAGAGAATAAGGGGAGAAATGCTGCCTATATTACCCGCCGAGTCCTAAAGAATAAGTTTCCAAATTTTGAGTCTGATCGGTCAAACAGTACAGATTCGCATCGAAAATAGGTCAGGGGGAGGGGATGGGGTATAAGAATAGGGGGTAAATGTTGTCCATGTTACCCGCCGGGTTCCGAAGCATAAGTATACAAAATTTGAATTGAATCGGACAAACGGTGTGGATTTGTATAGAGAACAGACAGACAGACAGAGAGTTTTGTAGGTATAAATACTGTAAAAATGTTATTAATATTTTTTTTCGCATTCGATATGTTATTTTTAAACTAAAATACAATTTATTAATATGAAATGAGAGTGTATTAAAATATCATTTCCTAGAAAAAAATATTTATCAAAACATCTTTTTTTCTGTCCAGGTAAATAGTGCAAAAAACCTTTTTATTAATATGAAATTATGAACTCTTAAATTATTTATAACACAGCCAAAAAATAAACAACAAATTACTTGTACTTTATTTAATATCATTTTTTGAATGTTTTAACCTCATTATCTCAAAAGTACTCTAATGTGACTTAGTGAGTTTTACCTCTAAGAGGACGATATGTAGTTAAAATGTTAATACTTGTTTTCGAAGTGATACAAATATAACTTTTGGTTTATGATAGCTAAAAGAAGACACACATTGGCATAACATCGCAGATATATCACGCGACGAATCAAAAAACGTGTGCATTTTCAAAAAAGTCCAAATCCCTACGCACTTTCAGGTTTTATCGATTTTCGGAATAAAACAGTTCCGTATTCAAAAGTTTGAAACTGTACAATTTTAACAGCTGGATTGAATGACGGATGAATTAATGTGTTTTTTTATTTTGAAAACGAATATCTGATTGCGTCGTTTTTGCAAAAACATCGATAATAACATGAAATCCTAATACACACCGTAATCGTAATTAAGTAAACAATATTCAATAATCAATCATTCGTCCGCTTTTGAATTGAGCATATTTATGATTGGTACCTGATTGAAGATGGTCAACACTATATGACCACTAATTCCAAGTAAATAAAATTTTGACAGTTTGACACTAAAACCGCCACCGTCCCATTTTTCTCTTTTGACTTTTACTCAAATGATGTATTTTACTGTATATATTTTCAAGACATTCATCTTCGCGATTATCATAACTTTAAAAAAAAAGATTTACCTAGAACCGCCGGCGGGTTATTTTTGTCCCGACACGATTAAACGTACCATACCAGAGAAACAAGACAAACGCACACGGTGTCAAGTCATGTCAGAGTGCGTAAATAATAAATCTTCTGTGAATTGTCACATGTGCAAAATAAACTGTCTGCAGTAAATGTATTTCTAAAGAATATTATTTATGTATAACTTGCATTTCAAATAATAATATTTATGATAACTAGTGCTTAGATTTAACCTTCAGTACTTTCAGAAAAAATATTAATTAATATTGTGATATTTTTTGTTACTCGAACAATAGCGAATATGATTTAAAATCATTAATAAAAACGTCAAAAAGTATTTTACTCTGCATTTATTACTTTGTAATAATTAGTATTTTAAATAAAATAAAAAGTATTTTAATGTGTTTTACTTACCTACTTCGCAATAATTAAAGTGGGTCAAATTTGTCCCACCGGCGGTTTACGGGGAGTGTCTAATTTCGGCGACTCTAGTGTTCATGGATGCGCGCGCATTTCGTGGTCTTGCATTTCATTCTTGCTTCATGCTGCTTCCCGTTACATGAATTTCTACTACAACTTCCGTTACAATAAAAAACTGACCCTCAATGCGCCAAAAGAAGATAATGAAGAAAACTTCAATAATAGTTTACTAAATACATTTTTTTATTTCTTTTCGAGAATTGAAACTTTGGATCCAGTTATCTCAGAATGCCTTTTATTGAGATATCGCAGTCTAAAACTAGGTAAACTACATGGAACATTTCATAATCCGTCTGAAATTCGAATAAGAAATAGCAGTTTGGAGTGAGTACCAAAAACAAAAGGAATAAATACATTGACATTGACAGACGTAGAAAACAGTGTTAAGCTATAAATATTCTGGCAATTCCCTTATTTATTCGAAATTTAGAAACAGTAATTGCTCACCAAAATTCTTGAGAAAATTGAAGACGGAAATTTGTTAAAATCAATTTAAAATCCCAGTGTAACTTTTTCGTATCGAGACTGAGGCATTTGAAGTACCGCTGAACACTCTTTAAGAGAGCATCGTATTTTTAGAAAATACGTCAATGGAATCGATATAAATTTTACATAAACCAATTCCGATTTATTTGAGCACACGCTGCGCAACAGATCCTCCATCGGCTCCTCTGGCTTTGTCGGACAATATATACATTCGTTCTAGCTGGCTCTTTGGGCTCACGAGGGACAATGTATCGATTTTATTCCCAATAGCGGTCCTGCCCTGCTTGCCCTTACCAAACTCTCTTTTTTAGGAGTTAGCGATAATCTACATGAAAACCAGGGGTTTTTAATTTTGTTTTGTAATTTTAATGAGAAAACATTACACTATAATAAGTATTTTGTAAGCTCCATGTTACAGCGCATAGCGCACTCAAAAATGTATAGCGCGCACGCAAACATCCATAATTATTATTTATTATTATTATTATTATTAATATTTATTATTATTCTCTTTTAATTGATTCATTGTGTAGTAGCGAAGGGAAAAACTTCATTTCAAAATGAAGACTACAACACACACACGTTCACCAGTTTGAAGACTACAAAGTGTACACTACAATTGTAGTACTACGAAATGAAGTGAAGTAAATGAAGTGAAGTAATGAAGTAATTGTAGTATTAATGAAGTGAAGTAATGAAATGAAGTAATTGTAATAATAATGAAGTGAAGTCATAATATTTAAATAAATGACGATATTTTCTCCAAAAGACAGATTTCTTCGTTCGATTCCAAAAAATTTTCAAACCATGGGGGGGGGGGGTTGTTACAGATTCCATAAAATTCTTCATATATCTACATCAACTTTCCAATAATTTCACGTAAAAAATACACTATTTAAAATGTGTTTCTCATACTTTCGATACCTTTGAAGTGTATGTACTTTGTAGTGTTCGCTTTGAAATGAAGTGTACTATTTGAAATTTATACTTTCAATAACTTTGGTGTTTGTAGTTTGTAGTGTGCACTACACATCAAAATGTGCGAAGTGTGCACTTCAATGTAGTGTAGTACTACATTGTAGTAGTGAGTACAGAGCGGACCCATCACTATTGTGTAGAAATATTCAAATTTAATAAATATCATGTATGAAATACAACACTTATTTTAGATCTCAAAAATGGATAATGTCCTCAGAAAGCGAAACGTCAGATAAATGGACAGATCAAAAAACAAGTGCCTTATTACCATACAAGGGATTGTGGAGTTCTACATACTCACTTACTCTACCTAAACATATAAATTATAGTATTTTACTGGTAAGGTAATGTTTTTCTAATTTTCAACCCCAAAGCACACGTTTGACCTTAAATTTCCAAAAAAATTTTTTTGCAGTCCAAAAGGTAGACGAAATATTTTTTATAAACATATAATATTTAAAAATTCTAATTAAGATATTTTAGGAACGTTAATAAATTTGAAGAAAAATTTAAAAATTTGGAAAAATTTAAAGGACTTTCCTATGAATACTCCTCAGTATTCCCTCAGTAATCCCAGAGTTAGTACGACCATTAGGATAATATATATATTTTTTTAATTTAAATGCCTATGGATAGTCAAAATAAATAATTTCGTATATCTTAACAGTTTTGCGAAAGAGCAATAAAACATTTTTTATTTCTTATAACTTCTCCACTCGCTGTTAAATTAAATTAAATTAAATTAAGTTAAATTAAATTAAATTACTATATTCAGTGGAAAATTTGTAATTGGCATAATTTTATAAACCATTATTGTATATTTGTTAAGATGTTGATTTGCTGTTAATTTTCCCCAAAATAAAATAAATAAACTAATAATTCCCCTCCACCCTCTCCACTCGCTATTAATGATGTTAAAGTAAATTTTTAAATTCAGTGGAAAATTTTTAAGATTGTTTTGCTGTTAATTTTTCCCTAACAAAATAAATAAATAAACACACAAATACACACACTCACACAAACTCATTATTGGACATGTTTTTTCTTATTTTTTTATCGATTGTGTATATGTGTTTTCTTGTAATTGGCCCAAAACTCTGTATATCAATTAATGTTTTTTTTTCAAGATTGATTAATTATATGGCTGTAAGAAAACCAATAAATGAAAATAAAAAATAAATAAAAAATGCTGGTATTACGTTGGCGTAAAAAACTTATAGGTACTTACGTGGGCCGGTGCTAATATTTTAAGAACCCAAAATGTTGACTACACCACTTATTGAGAATCGATTAAATGTTTTAGGAAATGTTCCCATTTGTCACGGAAGAAGTATCCTTTCGGAGTGATTGAGAACTGATGACGCTCGCATTTCATCAAACGTTTTAATTTCGGTCTCACAATGATCGACAATCAGCAGCCCCGGTCCATTGACAGATGATTTTTATGACTATTTGAGGAATTTTATCCGACACAAAAAAGTAGTCATTGAGCAAATGGAAGACATTTTTACAATTTATTTGATGTGTTTTTTTTTGAAAAAGCGACTACTCATTATTCTTAATCGATAATATTTTAAATTAATAAGAAATTGAATGTATTTGATTTAGATGTACATTTATTGCCTTCGTCTTCATTTCTTTGCGCTGTATAAAAATATATTTTATTCAATATACATATGTACACATGTTGTATACCTATAACAATTTTTTTTACCCAGCCAACTGTATACTTTTTCAGTGTCAATCACACTGAAAAAGTCACACTGAGTTAATTTTTTTTTTCAAATCTATTTGTTATAGTAAAAATATGTTGCAATTACATACCTGTAAAATATTATTAATTTGTTTTTAGTTTAACAGCCCGTTCATCTACCCCCAAGTTTGACACAAACGTATAAAATATCGGTGTTAAGCAACGAAATCCTAAACTAAATGAAGTTTTATTTTGTAAACTAATCGTAAGTTATTATTTTGCTGTTAAGTAAAGCCTCAGATACACACGCTTATTTAGTGGCACATGAGCATGCGCAGTATCGACATTCTCTAGGCCTTGCTTATTAGTGGCATGTGTGTACGCACTTGCTAGTAACAAGCATGCCACTAGCCAAACAACCGCCGGTTGATTTATGAGCATGCCACTAAGTGGCATGTGTATCTGTACCTTAACATAATATATTTATCATGCCCGTCATTGTTTACAAAGAGTTGTGTTTTTATAACTTTTAGAGGGTAGTCGAAAGTGGTCGCGCGCGTGTCTCGTCACATAGCATAGTAGCGTAATTGTTTTATTTTGGCTTTAGCGCAATATAAATATTCTGAGAGTGCAGTTTTGCGCGGGTTTAAAATTCGTTACATTATTTTATCTGTTATAGATCACTATGGAAATAATCAGTGTCCTATATTCAGTAGTGAAGAAGATATTAAGGAAAATGTATTGCTGATCTACGAAGATGTCATGAAATGTTATGAATGGAATAAATTGCAACTTAAAATTAGCACAAATACTATCAAAGAAGCGTCATTTTTAGATATTGCCGAGCTTGTGTCGCAAAAGTTAGAAGATGTTTGGAGAAAGTCGTCCCGTCTTACGGTTTCACACACAGGGGGCATCCAGCTATTAATCATTTAAAGGGCAAAAACTTCATCAAATCTTCAAAAATTTATCTGCTGATCAAAACAACTCAGGCATAGGGGAAGCCTTATAGGCAAAAATTACCTTCCTCATCACAAACAATGAAGAAAACAACCAAATCAGTAAAAAGTTCGCCTACGCATATAATATCAAAAACCTGCGACCGTCACGGTATTTTTTTTTTTTTTTTTTTTTTTTTTTTTTTTTTTTTTTTTTTTTTTTTTTTTTTTTTTTTTTTTTTTTTTTTAATAAATAGAGATGCGAAGACGGAATACGTGTCACATCAATATTCTTACTATTTTCAAACTAAGCTAAACGCTTGTGCTATGAAAATAGGACTAACTTCCTAGTCTGGGCTGAGATGATTCGAACCCGCGACCATTGGATCACGAGGCGAGTGTCCTAACCACAAGACCAACAAGCTACTCTGTTTCTGTTTCTATTTCTGACGCTGTAATTGTTTTTCAATATTGCATTATATATCTTCGGATATTGAAGTGGTTAATAAATCAAAAATACGCCAGGAAAGAATGTAGGTAATGAATTTTAATAAGGACATAGATGCTTATGTGATAAAAATCCAGAAAAGATTTAATACAAGCGAAACTTGCATCCAGAAAACTTACGCCCCGATTTGAGAGTAAACGAGATTTTGTGGCCAAAACATAATAAGCAAGAGAATATTTTGAGTTCGTCCAAATTTTTCAGAACACAGTACTGGATTTTGAATTTTTGGTTTTGTACTGGATACAAATAAATATCTCATTAGTGACATCCGTGGTAGGGGAATGAAAAAACTTTGGATGAATGATTATTATAACACATATACGAAACAGGTTGTATAATTTAAATATATACAACTTCCAAAAATTTAATACACGTGGTGTTCTATCATGGGTGGAAATGATGAACGTTACGTAATGTGATCACTTAAGCCAGCCGTGCGATAGGTCACAAGCCCTATAAACACCCTTCTATACCTCTACTTTCCCATAAAACAATATTATTTCGTCTCTGTAAGACCTTAACATACATCTTGATAACAAGTTATATTTATTTTATTTTATTATTTATTATTGTTATTTTTATGTTACAGTTATCTGTAGGTTTTCAATTACCAAATATTTCTACAATATACATTTTTTTCTTTATTTTTTATCAATATATATATTTTTTCTTAATAAAAAATATAGGTTTAACCAAACGTTGTTTTTTCGAGAATACCGAAACTTTGAATCACTTAGGTATGCGGGCTAAAGTTATGATTTAATAGAACTTTTTATAGCGATTATTATTTGTTTAGACCTAGACAACATAATATCCTTATTAGAATATGTGGTATAATCACTTCCTGAGTATGATAAGTCTTCTTTGAAATAAGGAAGAAATTGAATACCCGATCTTGTTCAGTAATTATCACTTTATTTATAAACAATCCTCTGCGTGCGACCGTCAGTGCCCGAATGGCGTCGCCCGTTTCCCCCGCTTCCTACCGCATGCATTCATCTCTTTCACACTATCACTACGCACTCCTCATATACCACTCTACCACAGAATATGATCAAATAACTTTGTTTCCCCATAAATTAGCGACCCACCCTGATACACAAGTCATCCTAAAGAAGAGAACATTGTTCTCGAAACATGTAGATATCATATATAATAAAGTGGTGTAAACAAAATAATTTTGATTATATTTAAATAATTATGTTACCACAAAGCAAAAACATTATTTCAGAAGACATGTTCCTCGAAAAAAAATTACAGTTACATTGGTTGATTCGACATCTATTATTTGTAACCTGTTGTAAAATAATTTCAATGATGAAATAAAATAAATATAAGTTCCCCACAGTTTCGCAGAAATCACATATTAATTTAATAATTTTCAAGAATATGAAAGTATATAAATAATAATAAAAATAAAAAACTTCGTATAGAACCATATTTTTTAAATTATCCACATGTTTCAGGGCAATGGTCTCTTCATCACGATTCAACTTAGGTATCTAAAAATAAAAAATCCTGATATAGACGTTAAAAAAACAGTAATAAAAGTATGGGAGTTGAATAACTAATTAAGAACTACATTAGTATGAAAACAAATTTAAACTATTTAGAAGCAAAGAATTTGTTATATTTAATTTGCTATAATTTCAAAATTATGCCCGACATCTCCCAACGAAAGAATGAAGTGGTTTATGTTGATAATTGTGCAATTTCGCATAATGATGAACCCAATTGGTATTAATTAATGCACATTAATTAATACCAAATGTATTAATAACAGTCCCTGAGCTAAGTAATGTGTAAACCTATTTGTGTAATATAAGTAATTCCTGTAAAAAAACGCACAACATTTTTTGTACCTTTGCGCGAAGTGAAATATTTATAGGTCGCCGATATATAAACCTTCTCATTGGCTAATTCGTTTTGAGCCAAGTGCCATCTAGCAATCAATCCTCTCTGAGACAGGTTTCTGATAACGGTATCAGAAAATCGGTGTTCTAAAAATTTTCACAGTAATGACGAACTGACCTAAATAGTATCAAGTAGCTGAAATATAACACTTGGTAAATTGCATATCCCTGTAATACATACCACAACTGCTCAGCATCATTATACATTTAGAGGTGTGAAATGCTTTAAGAATTACCCGTTGAAATGAGGATTGAAAAAATTATGAGGCTATTAAGAAAAATGTTAAAAATACCCTCAAAGTTAATTAAAATTTTATTTTATTATATATGTAATCCGCTTACTTATTACTTAATTGTGTATACATATTATTATATAATTCTTTAGAATATTTCTTTAATAAAATATAGTTTTTAATTTAATATTATTTACACTGCATATTGTTATTATCTTTGCTTAGAATTTTCCATTATTTTTCTCTTTACTTTATTCATTTTTAATTTTTTTGCTTATTATTAGTTTATTTTACTGTAATCTCACATAATTGCGAATATCGCATATTAGTTATTTTTATTCTTTCTTCTTATATATAGGCAAGTAGTATGTACTACTAACAATTTAATATTTTTTAAATATAATGATACTCCTCTCCTACTCACCAGTTATATTACTCATGTACAAGAGAAATACCATTGTTAAAACTGTCACTATGTTTACTGTAAAAAAATTACTATTTAAAATCTATTTAAAAAAAAGGGTCTGAATATTAAAAAAAACATCGAGATTCAAAAATTTCGGATCCAAACCAATATAGGATTTTTTCATTAAGATGAAATTATATTTAAAACGTACTATCTACTATTCCACGCTTTTGATGTTTACTTTTAACCCGTTCTTTAAGACCAACAGGCAAGGTCAAAATTTTGTATTATTTTAAAATTAATTTAGATATTACACATTTAAAAATGAAACTTATTGTAAATAAAGTATAAATTAAATGGCACGTTTTGCATAAATTTAGCAAAAACTTTAAAATTCCAACCAAGTACAAAATAATTTATTTGTGAAACCCCAAGATCGTCATCCCTAATCCATCACAATGGGAGTGAAATATTTGAAAGCAATTTGTTCTGCACACTCTTCGCATGGCTGACTGATGGGGACCACGTTCGCCTTTTACTTATCAAATTTAACATGGCAACCCCATAGAAACCACTCAATGTATAATATTTCGCACATTTTTGTCTCGAAAATATGTTAAATTGAAAATAAATTTGTGGCAGAAAACAAAGGTTCTATTGTTTTGCAAAGCCTCTAATTAAAACAATAATTCCATTTAATCAAGTCTGGGATGGATAGGATATCTAGGGAAGAAATGAGGTATATTTTTTCCGTCGGGAACATACACGTAAAATTTGGGTCCAATCGATTTGTACAGAAAATATATCTGGAGAAGGGGATGGGTTAGATGGGGAAGGAGAAACTTTGCCTATATTTCTCGACTGATCCTAAAGAATAAGTGTACAAAATAATTTGGGTCAGATTGGCCAAACGGTACAGATTTGCATGGAAAATATATCAGAGGTGATGAAATGGGTTAAACGGTGAGGAGAGAAATTTCACCTATGTTACCCAAAGGGTCCCTGAGATTACATGTCAAAATTTGAGACGAATGGTGTAGATTTTTACAGAAAAAATATCGGTGGGGAGAGGGGAGAGGAAAATAACACCTATATTACCCGCCTCATCCTAAAGAATAAGTATGCACAATTTGGGTCCGATCGGTCGAATGGTACATATTTGCATGCAAAATATGTCAGGGGGAGGAGAAGGGGTAAAAAAAATAGGGGGTAAATATTGCCTTTGTTTCCCGTCGAGTCCTAAAGAATAAGTTTCAAAATTTTGAGTCTGATCGATCAAATGACCGATCAGATGACGTTACAGATTTGCATCAAAAATAAGGAGAGGGGGTAAAGGTGGAGGGGGGAAATGTCACCAGTGTTACTCATCGGATCCCTATGAATATATCCATTAGAAGTGAAAAATTTGTGTCAGATCGGTTAAACGGTGTAGATTTGTACAGAAAACATATCTGGGGATCGGGGTGGGGTGGAGAAGGAAAAATAAATGTCACCTATAGTACCCACGTAGTCTAAAAGAATAAGTTTACAACTTTCATTGGAACGGTACAGATTTGAATAGAAAATATAGCAGGGGTTCGATCATTGGAACGGTACAGATTTGAATAGAAAATATAGCAGGGGCGGGGAAGGAGTAAAGGGGGAGAGGAAAAATGTCGCCTTTACCCGCCGGATCCTATAGAATAAGTTTCCAAATTTTGAGTCCGATCGGATGAACGGTACTGATTTGTATTGAAAATATATCAGGGGGAGGGAAAGGGGTAAAAGAGGCGGCGGGAAATGTCACCTATGTTACCCGCTGGGTCCTAAAGAATAAGTTGCCAAATTTTAAGTACGATCGGTCGAACAGTACAGATTTGCATTGAAAATATATCAGGGGGATGGGAAGGGGAAAAACTAGGAGGGGGGAACTGTCACCTATGTAGGATGCTAAAGCATAAGTATGCCAAGTTTGAGTCGAATCGGACAAACGGTGTAGATTTGTATAGAGAACTACTATTTGGTTTTCATTTACTGATAAGTACTTCTTATTTTGTTAGATAATTGATCTGACTTCATAGGTCAGTCCTGATCTTGTGATGAGGATGTCCAGCTCTCTCTTCATCACTTTGGTTGTCTCCCGGCCGATGGGCGCCCCTCTGGAATCTTTATTTTTATTTTATGTTCCATTATTTTTGATATTTATTTTGCTGATTTTCATTTTGAAGAGGTACTTACACAGCGAATAGACCTTTATATGCCTCTTTGAATCACGTTGCCCTATGCACAGCGCGACACGGAGATGGTCTTTAGAGTAAAAAAATTTCAACCTGGCGACATATTATGTGTAGGACCGATATGAGAGCTTTTACTCATAAAAAGGTCCTGAAAATGCGGTGGGTGACCATTCACTGTCTTTATGTGTTGTTTTACGTTTTGATTATATAATATTTAACAATTTATTTAATATATTTACATAAGTATATATGTAACAATATTTTTTTCTGTAAATAAAATCATATTTCTAATATTAAAATCAATTTAATACGACAAGCAATCACATCGATGTACATCTGATGAATTATTGTGGGTTAAAGGAGCCACCCTGTGTGAGCATCCATGAAACATATCTTGAATATTCCGTGTACCATACACGCCCTTAGTCTTCAAAAGTAATCATTAAGTAAAATGTCCAATTTCTTTGAGTTTGACATGATTTTTTTACAGTTATAAGTTTTCATTTCTTTTAAAAGTTCTGTTGCATTAAATATATTACATTTATTTGTGATGTAATAAACCAAATTTTTATTTGAAATTGGACGTATCCTATTTAATGACTTATACATCCAATTTATGAACAAAGAACAAGGGTTAAGTAATAATCGTTACAATATATATATTCGTACACGTATCTAGTTTGGTGATCAATATAACAATTCTGGTTGTAAATTTAATCATTAAGTGATACGGCAGTTACTTTGTGGAACAAAAAGATCATTTTTTTATATAAACACTTTTAACTTTACACATTTTGCGTCATGTATTCACGACTATGGTTCGAAAGCTGCACCTTCTTTTGTCAAAAGTTAAGTGTAAATTACAACTTAATTAAATATGTGACTGACTTAGTTAATAATAATTTAATCAATTAATAATTCATTTTAATTTTTTTACTGTTTTATATTTAAAAAATCCTATAAGATGCTTTGAATATTTTACTCATAAAACTCATTATTAGACAACATATGAAAACAATAATCTCAGTTAACCAGTTCCAGAGTTTTATTCTGTAAATGTCAGGTCCAGAGCTCCCATATATTATCAATTTATTATATTGAATCATATATCTCGTTCCAAAAAAAATGTATTTAACGCTTTTTATCAGGCACGTGCATTGAAAATAATGAAGGATGACTTTTACGTAATCATATATTTGAAAAAAAAAAATGAAATAAAATGTATATCTTCATAATATCCATACCGCAATAACTATCATATAATTCACATTTTATTTTTTTATTTATTTTTACTTAAGTTATTTGGTAAATGTACAAACTTAAGAGTCAATTTATATATCATAATATTCTGTCAGATAAATATTAAATATATTATATCCAAAAAGTGTTGCTTCAATGTTCGCACTGTACGCGCCTGAGTTACATCAAACATAATAATTTCGTTGTCTGTCTGTCATGACTTCATGTAACGTCCGTAATTTTATTCGAATCCACGACTTAACAAACGAAATTACACGGCCAGAAGAAGGGCGGGAACCTCGGCCGCGCAAATTACAGCGCGGAACGATATCAATGTTGCCACCACCGCATATCCCTGACCCGTCAATGATTTTTCCGGATATACGGCCAGTCGTTCTAATAAAATAGTTGTGATATCATATGGAGAGAATATTTTTTTCTTCATAAAATACTTCAATAACGTTAAATGTCAATTTGCGTAATTTGTCCGCAATGTCGCACGTGTCTGACTCCCCGTTTAGTGGTGGAGAATTATGAAAAAAAGTGTATTCACGCCGAGAGGGCTACGTGGAGTAGGAGCAGCTCGATCCACGGGAAGGACACATTACAGGCCATACGTCACCTTAATGCCACGCATTATCTCACATCATCTCGGGAAGCTGCTACACGTGACGCGAGTGACGTCACAAGATAACGTGTCAAGTTGGTGAAAATAAAACTTATGAATTTTAAACCTCTCGAAATACTGTAACATTTATCCTTCGTATATGTAATTGATCGACTGTACATCTTAATGTTCGACGATCAGAAAGTTTACCTGAACGACAAAGTTAAGTTAAATCAAAGCATTCTATATGCACTCCCTTAGAAAAATGTGAGAATGAATATTTAATATGAGAAAGGGAGAATAAAATGTTCTTAAATCGTACAAAGTTGAAATGTTTAAGGAATTAATAAATTAATAAATTAGTTGTTGAAAGGTAATTTTGACTCATTTATAACGTGTCACATATATGTATTACGTAAGATCAGTGAAAATATTTTCACTGTGGTATATGTTACATACAAGTATTCCATCTAAACCTATAAAACTCAATGTCTGTCTGTCTGTCTGTTCTCTATATAAATCCACACCGTCTGTGCGATTCGATTCAAATTTTGCATACTTATGCTTTGAGACCCGGCGGGTAACATAGGCAACATTTTCCCCCTATTCTAAAACCCCTTCCCCACCCCTGACATATTTTCGAAGCAAATCTGTACCGTTTAACCGATCGGACACAAAATTTGGAAACTTATTCTTTAGGACTCAGCAGGTAACATAAGCGATATTTCCCCCCTATTCTCATACCCCTTTCCCTCCCTCCGATATATTTTCGATGCAAATCTGTACCGTTTGACCGATCGGACTCAAAATTTGGAATCTTATTCTTTAGGACTCGGCGAGTAACATAGATATTTCCCCCCTATTTTCATACCCTTTCTCCTCCCCCTGATATATTTTCGATGCAAATCTATACCGTTTGAATCAAACCTTTGTTTCCCCCAAAAATTTATTTTAAACTTAATCCTTAACACGTGCAACGCCGGGTAAGGACAGCTAGTTATATATAAAATCCGCGAGTTCAAGATGTCGAGTGCTATCATTATTTAATCAGATTCTATTAAGTATTATGTTAGAGGATCAGTACATACCCGTTATAAAACAAAATGCCACTAATTTTTGGTCCGACCCTGGATGGACCGGCATGGAGGGGCAGGGAGAAGAAGAAGATACGAGTAAGTCCCGACTTTATGATTACCACTAAACAATATTTTTTGTTAAGAACTGCAAGTACCTTAAGCAAATGTGTAAGTAATCATAACAGATATTATCCCGTCTTAACTACAGTTTTATTTTAATGAGCGCGGTTAATTTAACGATCAAAGAATATCCAACTGACAAAATATTTCTATTACATTTCATTACAGTTTATCTATGCAAAGTATTTCCTATCTAGAATAAATTATCCACCATCCAGCCAAGCACAATAATTATCATTTCATATTCCATTTACTTTCCCAATTATACGGACAACAAAAAGGATAAAAGGTATGCAGCAACCTGCCGGGACGAAAGAGTACTTGAGGGCTATCGAGGGAGTGTGTCTGATTACTTCTCAACCCTTCCGTCATTAAATTCTTATCCTTATGTCACAAATAGTTATGTGTGTGGTGTGGTATAGAATAATAAATAAATGTTATGTTACTTTTCTTCAGTGCGAGGTTTTCGATTAAATGTGAATTAATAATTTACTTGCACGATATTATTTATTACTTTATTAATTAACTAATATTTTTTCCTGAATTGTTAGCAAATGAGAGGATATATTATGTAAGTACTTATTATTATTTAGTGAAGTCGATTATTACGCATTTCGGTAAAATTGTGATTTTTAGAATTTAGAAGAAGGGCTGTGAATGGTTGTGTTTGCGGCCGTGCCCCCACGCAAAGGTTTATACGACCCGAGCGAGGGAGCATGGTCCTGCATTGTAGTTGAAAAAAAATGTCAACCTGGAGACGATTGAGTAGGACCGATATGGAAGCTTTTGCTCTTAGAACGGTCCTGGATAAGCGGTGGGTACCATTCACAGCTCAGAGTGACCAGAGCGACAACGAAAGAGCGGAATATAGTAGAATATACGCATTCAATAAACTGATAAGATTATTGGATATTGATCTGTTCGAGTGCAGCCACACAAGATTAAGAAAAATTTTGAGTGCTGAATTTTTTTCCACGTAATAATTGAGTTTCTTTGTCTTTTGTTTAAATTTTTTATTCTTTCTTTCTATATAATTTTTAATATGCCTTAGTCATTCATAAATATTTATCATTACTGACATATTTCTAAACGTGGAGACCTGTAATTGGCCATCTATATTGTATCAATGTTTTCTATGCTTTTTTTTGTGCTGTTGGTCTTCCATGAACATTAAATAAATAAATAAATAAATAAATAGTAGTAAATAAATAAAGAGTAGCTTGTTGGTCTTGCGGTTAGGACTCTCGCCTCGTGATCCAAAGCCGGTGAAGAAATACCTAAGTGCCTACTTGCGAGCAGAATGTATTCGGCGCGATGGAAACATCCATATTCTGGACGCATACAAAGCGTCCACAGACGAGTAATGTGGACCCGCGTGAACTATTCCACAAACATTTAGTGACTTTTTGGATTTAAGAACAACGCTCCGATTAAATTCGTGTCCGGTGACTAAAATAAAAGTTTAAATTGTTTTTAGTGTTACGTTTGTCTCCCAACCCCGTAATTCATGACCATTATTATTTGGGGGTTGATCGATAATTTTATTTGTACAAAATAGTGCTTTGTACCACTACCTACTTCAAATATGCAGTAAGTATATTGGTATTATTTTACCAGTAACGAAGTAGCTCATTTGCAAAGTATTATATTTTACAAATACGTTTCGTGATTTTGTTTACAAACACCCGATAAAATTGAGGAAAAGGGTTTTTTGTTGCCGACCCCTTTGAGAAGTGTAGTATTTTGACTGTCCGTCACAGCCGCCACGCGCCCTGCCCTAGCGCTAATTGCCGCGGCCTCTCCTCCCTGCTACATCTGCCCCCGGAACACTCAGCGCGCACTTTATCTGGCGCTCGATTTATTATTTAATGTAGTGTAATAGTCGCGAGGATCACCTGTCCTACTATCATCGTGGTCCGAGGCGCGCGTGACGGTTACACTACTTTTGCTTTTTATTTCGTTTTGATTGATGGAAGAACTAATGTGGATTTAACGATTCACGCTAATCAAAAGGTGCCGGAGCGTTTATAACGCATGGTGCACATTCACAATCAAAATGTTCAATATCTACTGCTGGAGCAGTCGATGTGTCAGTACCGAATGTGTCAGTACCTTGCAGAATATAAACGTATATAATATGTATGCAGTTTTGATTTTGTCTTCTTCTCTTTATCACCCCAAGTCCATCTAGTGCTGGTTAGTGACCACCATTTTACCATTCTCTATCCTCTATCCTTCGTATTCAGTTGCTTATTGCAACATATGTTGTGTCATTGTAGCACTATTCAACTACAACGGTTGTCAGTCTTTATATTGGGTGCCCAGCCCATTATAGCTTCTCCTTTATATACCTACACTACAAAAAGATGTATAATAAACTACCATTATGAAGAAAAATTACTTTATATAAAAACAAATTAACTCCAGATTACATGTTGTTTTTGTATTAGTAAATATGTGAATAAGCAATATGACAAGGGTATTATTCCCCCTAGGTAAAAAAATATCACATTTAAAGTTTAAAAAAATAGTTTCACATTGTTTTTGTGTTATTTTATTGTGTTATCTTCATTTTTAACAAACAATATGACGTATTTTTCATGTACAAAATAATTATCACAAAATTTTATTACAATTGTCATTTTTTGTTGGAGGTAGTATGTGTTATTATTTTATCTTTATGCTTTGAATGCTCATAAGAATAAAAATACACTAAAGTACGGTCTGTGGAGCGATCGATATTATCCTTTAATTCATTTTCCTTTATCGGAATTTATAACATACTTATTCCGGCTTAGCGAGAGATGAATGATGCTGGCTGCTCAAGTTAACCAGATTCTTCTCGGATAAAGGACGTATTCCTTTTGCGACAAGGACTTACTTAAATACCAAATCACGGCTGATGCAAATTAAGGTATTTTTTGGTGAAAGAGCGTCGCCAACCGACAATTATCCAGATTTATGTTTATAAGCTCCATTTTGAGATCATCGAGTACACATTTACAAAGGCGTACACAATTTGTCAGCACGCAGCGAGAATGTACCATGAGAGATCTTTCACAATCTTGACGTCAGGTTTGCTGATTGAAAAATTCCACGATTTAGTCTACAAAAAATATTTTACTTCAATGTGCAATGCACTTAGGTATCAACTACGAGCTTTATGTCAATTTACGGATAGAATAGACAGTGTCATTTTTGACGCAGTCGCTAAATTAAAGTTATTATAAAAAGGAATCGAGGAGCTTTTCACAACAATTTCGATTTAACCTCGCGGAGTTCTCACCGTTTTGTGAAACTCTCGATGATCTGTCCGCTGTGGAACTGTGACTTGTTCTGGTATCATAAAAGTGTATGTTGGCCCTCTGCACATAAAGTATAAGAACGATGACAGGTCCTGCCATACAGATTTATGGACTATTCAGCCTCTGAGCTGGTTAAACTGCATCTTTATGCAGCTCCTGCTGGTAATTTTTCATGTTTATTACAGCACACAGAAGATCGCAAATGTTGATACAATGAGCGCATTCACAATATACTATTATATAGCCTGTTAGCAATACATGAAATTGAACAAGTACTCTTTGAAAGTTGTCACATTCTTATGTACTTATAAAATTAAGTATTTTTTAAATTTTGTAAATAATATTATACGCATGATCATGATATTTTATTATTGACATTTGTATGTCATAACATTTCAATAACTTTATACTTAGTGCTGTCACAATACAAACGTAAGCCTACTTTGACAAGTAATCAAGCACTTACTTTTAATTTCAAGTTATTTTCGCGTATTTAAAAATTAATATTTTTAACATAAAAGAGAGAAGAACATATCTAAAACAAACAAGAGCAAGAAATTGAACCCCACTACTAGTGAGTTTTCTCTTTCCACGATCTACGGTAATACTATATTCTGCGCCTTGTACAACTTATGATGCGTTAAATTGTTTTTGAACTCAGCACTCTAAGAACCGGTTGTATCAAGTTGGATTAAAGTAAAAATTCGTTTAAAGCATAGATATTTGCGTTCTCCACCAATCAAACAACTCGTTTCCGTAAAATCTATGCTTTAAACGAACTTTTGCTTTAATCCAACTTGAAACAATGTAATGTGTTCCTACTTCAATAATTGGCATTTTACACTAATTAAAAGTTGCTAAAACAATGAAATTGTTATTTTTCTTATTTATATATACATATCTTAATTAATTGCAATAGATACAATAAACATCTTATTATTCTTTAAACATTCAATCTCTTAATTTATTTTTTTATTATCATAAACTTAATTATTTTTATTATATTTTGTGTATATCAGTCGGAAGTTTTTTTACAATATTAGAAATATCATACACAGACAAAAAAAGTTGAAACAAATTCACATTTGAATTGCCTCGGTCAGTGTAGTCAGTAGGGAAGGAATAAGAAAAAAACATTAAATGGCTCTTTGATGGTAGGTTAACTAAACAAATTATCAAGAGGTAAAAACGCCTTCAGGAGTCTAACAATTATCCTCATCTAAATAATTTAGTTGAGATAAAGAGTTGCGCCACCTGCCGGCTCTATTCACTGATGACCTTTATTATCTCCTCTGTAGAATGCTGGTGACTGAGTTACTGATCTGAGAGATTTATACCTAGTGAAACATTTCAAATTACTTCACCTTAATACTTTATAGTTTTTAAGTATGTATAGTGTGATGTCCTTTTATATCGGCATTATATTTTCTGCCTCGCTCGCCATATTTTTCTTATTTTTTATTATATTATGTAATTACTTCTCTGTTTTTGAGTGTTTAAAATATTAATATAGTCACGGGATAATGGCTGTGGGAAGCAAATGAAATACTTAATTAAAGTAAAAATTAACACCAAGTTAATTAAAGTTTTATTAATTTACTTGAATCACTGGACACGAATTAAACCGGAGAATATGTTCTTTAATTCACAATATCTCCTACAAATCGTGCATCAATGTATTACGTTATACTTGTCGTTGACTTTTCGCACATCTGTGGTCTCGCCTATTTCTGAATACTCGTCAAAGTTTTAACTGGTATATCGCTTTTATCTGTGACTAAGCGTCAAAACAAACTGACTCTTCGCACGCGCGTCTAAACATTGGATAACAAATTGCATTCGTGAAATTACGTAAATTGCATAAATATGGTCATTTCGCGGATGTTCTCTTATAATGTTTTTTGCGATATAATCTTTTCATTTCGACAAGCTTTGAATTCTATTTAATATCTTTTAAATTGTTCGATTAAGCCCTCTTATTTTGGATTCTCGTGACAATATAAAAAATCAATGAATTAATTTAAAAAATAATAATAATTACGTTTCCAGTTTTTATTATGATAAGGCACTGCTGGTGCATTCTGTAAAAAAATAACCGGCCCTAATTTTTGATCTCAAACAATTTTTCCATGTGATTAAATAAGCTGTAAAAATAAAAATACACTTAATGTTAGAAAAATTCAAGATTATTTTTTATTAATTATTAAAGAATGTAGACTCCTTACTAAAAAAATATTTAAAGGGCCCTTAATTCGTATGGCGTCATATTTACTGCGCTACGAAAGAAAAAAGGAAAGCATTCCACTTTACTTCTTAAGAAAATTATGATATTTTTAGAAACATTTAAGATACAATGATTAGATAAACCTTGAAAATGTGTGGTCACTGGCAAGGTGGGACGCAAATAAACGTACGCGGATGCGCCAGATTGCGCCTAATCAAACTGACTGCGTGTTTAATCCTTGTCCTGTAATAAGGAATCATAATCCCCTGTGACAACATAAGACTGCGATACTAATAGCTAATATCTTTAGTGAAAACATATTTTGATAAGCTGACCTGATGAGCTATGCGATGAAGATGCAGAAGCTATCATTATATTATGAACAAATACATCTTAAAGAAAAGTGAATATATCAATTAATTTATACCGTTTAAATAGCACCACTCTGTGTCTGCATTTATTAAAATCGGTAAAAAAAAAAAAAATAATAATAAAAAAATAAAAAAATAATAAAAAAAATTATTAAAAAAAAAAAAATTAAAATAAAAAAAACTAACCAGTAGGTTAGTGAATTTTTAATGTTGTTTTATGATTTAACGCATACTGTAAGTGCTCCTTAATTGTATAGCAGTATTAATGAATATTAGGTCACAATAGGTGTAGGATTTCTTATACAATCATTATTGGCACCAAAGTCAAGTAAAATCGACTAAATAGGATATTGACACAGACTTTTATTATTCTAAAAATTGAATGAAAAGATAAACGCACAAATAATAATGTACTCGAAAAAACCAAATTAACATCAATCTCACTATGTTGGTCGCGTAGCATGAGTGCCTGAAACCACATAACTAAAGAAGAATATGTACTTTTAGCTATTTCAAGGAAAACGCTTATATCGGGGCCGAATTTTTTTTTTCAAAAACTCCCCGAAAGAAAAATCTTCAAATGACCAAACTGTGCATAAATTGCAATACCTGAGAACTAGTTACCTAACTCGAGGGTAAGAGTATAAAGTTGTGCCCAATACATCAAAGCAGGATATCAATTGGATACTGCAATCAAAAATAGGTATCAGAAAAGGGGCATAAAAGTTTACCCGAAAAGGGGCATAAAAGTTTACCCTTATTCGCCATCTTTCCAAGCCCCACATGGAATCGGAATTTGATTCTGATTTGATAGCCAATGATGATGGACACATATACCAATGGAAACTTCATATCACGAGTTTGTTCTTGTTCCTTCGATTCTTATTCATGTTAGCTTTGGCCGATTATTAAGCCATGTATTCACTAGGGGACAAATTGTCCCTCAACAGCATGCGCGGCATAGAGTCTACGTGACGTCGCAACGTCGTGCACTGTTCCGCGACCTCGCGCACAACATAGCGCGGCATTTCTACGTGCCGTGGCAACGTTGCCATGCGCACGGTACCCGAGCGTACTCACTGCAACATTCCGCGGAGCGTCAGTACCACGTGGTATGTATACAAGTGACTACGCATGCGCTGTATCTGTCAAGATGACAATGCGGGGAAACGAAATCGTTCTCGAACTCATCGAGCTGTATCGATCGAAGATCGCATAGAATGTCCGTCCTTCTTTCTCTTTGCAGTTAATAATTTCGCATTCTCCTCTTTTTTCTCCTCTTACTTTTCGATAAACTCATTAACATAAACAGATACGCGGCTATCATCATAACCTCATAGGGCGATATATTTCCGTGACGTCTGGAAAACAATAATTATTTGCAAAAAGGACCTTGTTTTTAATAATATTCAATTTACTACAGTAAAACCTCGTTAATTTGAAATTGCGACCCAAAAAAACATTTCGAATTGCGCGGAACCCCGTTTTCGCCAAATGTGATACCGCAGCTGTCATCCATAACCCCATCGGATGACATTTCCCCGACAAGATATGCGAGTCCGGGTGTGTACACGTCAATTGACCGCGTCATTGTCCCCGAAACATGAGCGTAGATGTTGAGGCGACATGTCGAGCGGAATGTTTCGCGATTTGTCCCCTAGTGAATACATGGCTTTATACCAAACAATATAACTTATTTGTTTGTTTTATTGTTGTCAAAAAGAAAATTTTGAATTTTGAATGTAAATTTAATAATTATTTATTGTTTACCAAATAGTAGATTTGCAAAGTATGTTTGTGTTTTTTCCATACCTACAAGGGGCTTGTAATTTTTTTCTTCTTTGTCAAAAAAAGTATTTATAAATAAACTAGAGTAGTGATACACGGGTTCAGGAAAATATACTTTCATATTATTATTATTAGTAGTCTATAAACACATTGTACTTTGATATGAATGCAACTGTTCCAATTATCCTGTATTCAATATTCAAATACACTTAGAAGACCTGCCTGAAGTGGTAGCGAGGGCGCACAGGTGAACAATAATAATTAACATTTTCAGGGCATCAATTTTTGTCAATTAAAATATAGATTTTTAGATTTTTTTAGCATTTCTTAAGATATAAATCACTTATTTGGTTAATAATTAATACCAACAAAGTTAATTTTTTATTTATTTATTTATAGTCTCCTACACGGGCTATTACAATAATGCAAAATTTATTAAATGTATACGCATAGCACACTTTCATATATTTAACTTTTTCTAGTGGTTATTGAACGTCAGCAATTATGAGTAGCTTGTTGGCTTTGTGGTTAGGATTCTTGCTTCGAATCTCACTCCAGACTAACAAGTTAGTCCTATTTTCATAGCACAAGCGTTTAGCTTACTTTGAAAATAGTAATACTATTGATGTGATACGTATTCCGTGTTCACATCGCTATAAAAAAAAATGTTGGTGTTATTTTATTATTTTATTTGCCGCAGCTCGAAAAAGTTGTATTGTTATAACTTTTCAATTAATGTGCATTTATACTCCTCTTCTCATACACAAGTTCTTAACTTTGATGGAACGGAAGCAACAAAAGAAAAAAGTATAATTTTATATTGTGATATATATAAAATACATTGAATAAAAATAGGTTTATTATAAATAAAATAAATTAAAATATATAAAATAAAATTGTATCCTTCAGCCAGGACGTTCTTCGTCTTCCAGGACTTCTTCTGTTAGCAATTTTACCTCGAATGATGAGATGCAGGATCCGATATTTTTCTGGATGTCTCATTATTTATGTTACTTGAGTCGTCATCATGTCATGAACTATCAGTAACCCAATCGATCCAGTTTATTATTAGAAGTTGTTTCATCGACATTCCAAGTGGTTCAAGTAGATTCATTCACATTATTTTTTAGTTTCTAGAGTTTCCGTAATGCGATTTCACACAGGGAACACATAGCATCGTGTCATCCTCATTCGCAAATTTTAATTTTGGAACATTACTTTTTTCATACAGAAGACTACAGCTCATATTCGTATTACATCTACAGTATAATTAGTAACACAGTTTTTATAACAAATTATTTTGTTACATTCCAAACTAAACTCTAAATTTATTATAAAATATTTTATTAATACGAAACCGATTAAGCACACGAGCCGATAAAAATTGCGTTCTTCCAATGATTTGGCCCTGACTGCTTGCTCATCGCTACCATTCTAGATTCTACTAGCTTCGTACGTAGCTTTTAAACAGTCAAAATTCGAGTACAAAAATAAGTTCATATTGTTAGGTATTCTTAGTATTTTGTGTAGGTACCTACCTACATAAGATTCTTATGTGAAATATTCCAGGATTGAAATCATCACACGATACGGTTCTGTCGCAGAATGCCTGCTAATAAGCAACAAGCAACATTTTATTATTAGATATGTGATTCCATAGCCGGTAAGTATAATAACAAGACTTGAAGCATTCCATACGCGTAAATTATTTTATTATTATTGATATAATTATTTTAGAACTTTGAATTTGCCTATATATATATGTGTGTGTGTGTGTGTGTGTGTATGTGTATTAATATATTATTATCTCTTATTTTTATATATATATTTTCTTTCTGTGTATATTATGCTTCACCATAACTAGTATGTAATTTATGACTTGTAATTTATATGGCGGACCAGGTCTTGCACTTTCAACTTGGTTACGCTTTTTACGGTTACGAATAAGTATAATTATTTATTATTATTATTAGAAAACACACCTTTGGATGAATATTTTCAATATAAATTAACGCAGTTTCGTATTATATTTAACTTATAAAAACTCTTTGACATTCCCCCGCAAAGTAAAAAAATTCTTAAACATGACTTATTTTTGACAACCCTATTATAAAATCAATCTAAACCACAAAAACATTTGGATACCTATTTATATTGGATATAAAGATCCATATAAATAATAATGATGCGTGTCGGTGATCAAGGGATTAGAAAACGACATTTTTGTTTGTTTTTTATCTTAATCAAATAAGGGTGCTTGGTACTACACTTCCCTGCCCTGTGTTTATTAACGAAACGGAAAGGGTTGCGCGAGATAATACCTCGATGGGAGGAATCTTTGTTCGTGCGGTGAGCACCAGCGCAAACATCTGTCCGTCAAATGCATTCGGTCTAATAAAAATAGAGGAAGATTTTTTATGAATAAATTTTCCATTTGAACGAATCTCTCGCATGTAATTATTTATAAGATGAAAATTTGATAATAATTTTATAGCATTGATAATTAACGTAGGCGTAGATATCCCTCAAATGTATTTAATTAAAAGAACGATGCTCAGGAAGTATTTATTTTGCTAACGGCAATTGTGTTGAAGTCTTTCATCGTCTTTGCTTCCTGACTGCTACGTGCTTTGGTTCTGGGTAATCGTCCTTCAGTTAGGAATCTGCAGCAACTCTACTGCGTCCATCTTTGCGCCACCCTCCCAGCGAAGTCACGGTCTTCCCACTCTTCTCGTAAGGATCATTTTTGGGATACTTGATCGAGACTTTTGGATTGCCAGTCTAAAGTAAAAATTATTGAATATGATTATAAAGTGATTTATTGCTGTTTCAAGCTAGAGATGGAGACGTCTACTCTCCAGTGATAATCAACATCGGGGCACCTGCCACGACACTAAGAGAAGAAGTTTTATTTTTTTCCAAATACAATTAAGGTAATTACTATTATCATATTCATCAGCAGCGTTACAACTGGGACGTTCTGGTTGTCTCTAAAACTTCTTCCCATTTCCTTCCCTCTTCCGGTTACCAACCTCAGGATTATTTGACAGTCCAACATCAGCTCACCTTTGGCCTAGCCACTACGCGTCCTTGCTGATTACAGAAGAAAATTTATTTTTGGATTCTTCACTTTCAATTAGACAATCCATACTATTATCATGTGTAGGAAGTTAATTCTATAATTCTACGAAGAATTTTTCTTTCAAAATATATGGCAGCACCTGTAGGTCTTATGAGTGCTTGGTATAGGATTGACTAAGTTAATTACTATGTTCGATAAAAGGCAGATGTTTTATTTGTGTTGTTTTGTAACAACACTTGAATCTTAAATCATTGAACCGTAATCTGAATTAAGTCATTGAGTAATTTCTGAGAAAATAGAAAAATGAATGATTATATTCCCGTGCCAGTGCTTATTACTGTCTCCAAAATGATGTAAGGATTGAGATGATTATAGGACCGTTACTGTGATAAAAAAGAGGTATGGCAATAAAGAATGAATAAAAAATGAACTGTAATTTCACATGAATGTAGTCCAAATGCTAAATGCTTACCTCGTGATACAATATAATATTTTTTTGGATATTTCTTCAACCAAACACCGTATAATTTAACTTCGTAATGAGGATGTATTAAATATTCGAAAAATAAATATCATTCGAAAAAATAAAACATGTGTTCATTTTTCTTGAACTAGATACTATTTTGCAATTCTGCTAAGGGCCTACTTTGAATACC
This sequence comes from Agrypnia vestita, assembly GCA_016648135.1. NCBI lineage: Eukaryota > Metazoa > Arthropoda > Insecta > Trichoptera > Phryganeidae > Agrypnia > Agrypnia vestita. Next base: position 90,795 of record JADDOH010003929.1, read on the forward strand.
TACTAGTTCTTGTTTTTGACCATTTTAAGATAAAAACTAATTATGGTTGTTGGTATACGTACATTGATACATTCCCGGTTAGATTTTTAAACAGATATGCAGATAAAAAGTACTATACTATATGCATTATTTTGTTGCATTCTATTTTGTAATACCTACTGCATATTTGTAATACATTTGAAAAAATATGTATCCCACCATTTTTATCCATTTATTATTATTTTTATCTAACATTCACATTGTTTAATATTTTCAATGTGAATACAAGTGTAACTGCTAAAGCATTAACAACTTATTATTAATTTTTTTGTGCTGTTATAAATTTTCTTGTCGGTTTAAAAAACAGACATAATATATACGATCTTTATTACGTATACGATCTGAATCAAGAAATACCAGAAGCACAACATCGGGAAATTTTTTAGTGCCGTAAATGAAGACAAAATTTGCCCAACGTTTCTTCATGTTCTGTGCCCCGCAAATCAACAACATATTGCCATCTGACATTAAAGGGTTAAAAATGAAAGAATTATTTAAACAGAAGTTAAAAAGTGGTCATTAAACATAGTTAGACTTCAAAATGAAAGCAATGTGTCAAATGCAACAGCTTAGATCCCATTGCAAAATGTATTTGTGACTATTATAATTCAAATACCTTCTGTAAATAGTTTAATGCGCTTATTATAACCAAATATCAAAAACAGTATAGGTAGTCACTTTAGAATATACTAGTCTAGTTAACCCTAGAAGCCTAATCTATCTTAGAGGTACATAAAGCCTTAACATACGTCTCAGAGGCGTACATATATAAATGACAACCTGTAGGCTAAAATATATCTATTTATGTCATATTTTTCGAAGGAAGTTTAAGGTTGGGATATTACCTAATAATTAAACACAGATTTGTCAATGAAAACAATAATCACAGTTACAGTTACAACAAAATAAAAAAATACGCTTACATTCAAACAAAAAAAGTCAACTTGTCAGAAATAAACTGAAACATATATTTTTTTAAATCAATCTTATATTTTTTTAGTATTAATTACTTATTCTTAGTACAAACATTAAAAGTAATCAGATTTTTAATGACTAGCTATAATTTAAGCGCAATCTACACAGACATCAACTTTGTGTTCGGAACATACTGACTTTTTGCACTTAAAGCACACTAATTTTGACATTCTCTTTTTTTTGTAAGAGCAAAAAGCGCAGTATTTACATTTTTTGGGCTCAGGTTCTCCCGCCTGAAGTTCATTACACATGTAGCATTCTTGTAAAAGGAAAACCTCTTCAGTAACATAATTATTCTCATATTCGCTTTCAACGTCGTCCACAACCTGGTTGTTCTCGTCTTCAGAAGCTGATTCTCCTAGAGAAAGATTGTCTTCTTCATTTAAGATTGCCGAAATATTGTCACTGTGTAATCTATTAGACAGCGACATATTTATATCTGAAGCAATGCCGAGATAAACATAAAAAACTAACGAAAGTAAAATCACACAATCTTAGTCCAAAGTTACACAAAGCCTAAACATACGTCTCGCAGGCGTGTTGTACGTCAATAAGTCAAAAATGGCGGGACCTACCGTACCCACACAGGCATCACCGGCAAGCTCCCATAGGCTGCTGAGTTGGTTAAAAAGCATGAGGCGCTAACTTCACCCGTTAGAAAGAAATAGAGAATTTTCGATTTCGTGTACGCCTCGCAGGCGTAGATTAGGCTTTAGGGTTAATCAACTTCCTTTACATTCCTCAATGTAATAAATAATTTAGAATAAAAAAAATAAAAAATAAAAAGGTTAGATATATTTCTGAAACAGATTCAAAAATTACCTACTAATCTGAACCCAGCAAGTAGTGGACGGCAGATAACAGTCCAATTTCAACTTTTTTAACCCTTTTCCGAGAAATATCTGACAACATTTGAGTCAAAAGAAATATTTGAAAACAAGGTGGATTTTAAGGTTAGATATACACTGATTCAGGCACTTTTTGATCAGTGCTCTAATGTGATCTTCTTGCCCAGCCGGTGTGCTGATTATACACCGTCGATGCGCCCTGTAATAAGGGAATTAATGGCTCATTACTTACCTATAATTTTATCCCCTGAACCAACAACCTCTTTTGCCCAATCGAAAAATCACTATCAAATCCTGTATGTTTTTTTTGAATTGTGGAAGATCTAACCTAACTTAACCCGAATCTTTTTTGAATAATTTATCATGTTGCCTTAATTTTGATTTTGTTCACTCAAGAAAAATTTTAACTACAAAAATTAATAAAAATATTTCAAATTAAAATACTAACCTAATTAAATTGAATCTACATAGATATTCGTTTTACAGCACAAGATATGAGCACAAACTATGAATAATTTGGTAAGCTCCTGGTACAATTATCAAGTGTTACCGTTATACCCAACAACATAATAAACTTTAGCTGCATAATGCATAATATATGCACGGTTTCGTAGTTTTCTGGAATATTCTTCTTAGGTATGGAACTCAGGTTATACAATAGATAAAGAATTGAAAGCGTCCAACACAGATTTTTACCTTAATTTCTTTAAATTTCGCTCTTTTCAATCTTATATTAACAAAATGAAGACTAAGAAAATTTCTTTAACATACAGACTTTAACTTGCCAGAGAAAAGTTGTTGAGTTATTATTTACTTATTAATTTTATTTAAAATTGCACACAACCCACTTGATAGTCCTGGTATTCTTCAACGCCTATCATTTCATATTCTAAATCGCAACAGCAGACAGTCGCCTACTTTTCATCTTCCTCTTTGCATGACCAACTCTAAAGAAAATTTCTTCATCTACAGATCCATAAATTCTTAAGTTACAACCACATTGATATTTTAAATTCGAGTTTCCGGGATATACCTAAACGAAAATTAATTTCATAACCGCACCCAAATCAGTTCACTCAATTTATGTTCCCATCTACTCCCATCCTTCGTTTCTTTATTGTAATCCTGCATCCCATTCCTGCTCAACATATTTTGTAATCAACTTATATACACCTTGCTCATCATTGACAATCATTAGTGGAAAATTCACAATTGGCGTAGTTTACTTTTTTTTTTATCATATGTATGTTAATTTTAAGATATGCTGTGAACTTTCCCAAAGATAAATGATATACAGGCTCGACGCAAGAGGTCCTTCGAATCGCGGATAAACATCGCCTAACACTGCATTGAAATGTTCTTTCACGTGCGTTTTTGATATACAGCGACAATAGCGGCGACTACCGCGCCCTCTTTCAGGCGGAACTCCGCTGTGATCTATAAGGCCGTCCACTAATTTAAATAATATAAAATTAATCACTTTTTATATTATCACAATTTCTGCATTTTATGGCAACTCTACAGCACTGGCTTCAAACGTCTGTCGTGATGCAAATAAATTAATCATGGCATCACACAAATTTACCAAACTTATCAAACTGCCTACGTATAAATATGTAGGTAATTATTAAAATAAAATATGTTTGTAGTACAATCCCTTGAAAAAGTGAAATAATTTATTTATTCTGTCTAGATGAAGCACCTACGTGTATTTTTGTATCGATAATTTTATAAAAATTTAATTTTAACGGATTAAGGGGGGCGGGGGCAAAAAAGGCAGCCAAATAAAAATACCCAGGACCGGCAATGCCGACTGGTTGCGTGTTTATAGCAGGAAAGTTTTTTTTGTATCCAGACAATAAAAGTACTAAAATACTATATTTATGTTAAGTGCATTCACCTGGTAACACTTGCATTATTTCCATTGTGCTCCACCAACGAGACGCTATTAGGCCTCCTTGATAAATGAGACAATGTAATTTAACGGTTTGATAGCCACTAAGGTCCGTGCAGAACTAATCCTGATGTGTTATCCCATGTATCTAGTTCAGAGTGCCTTGATACCATTTTAGTTTAATTTGGAAGTCGGGCTGTGGTCTGCTCACGTTGTAACAATGATCGAATTGTGCTTCCAATAAATTGTTTTCTATCCTAGCAAAGCGACGAAGTGAAATATCGTTACGGATGTACTGGTAAGTGTTTTTGAAACGGTGCCGGTGTGTCGCCACATTTTCTTCATTTTTACCTGTAAAGACCGTAATAATATAACATTCTAACACATAATATAACATCCCACGCCCATGATAATAATTGTATAATTATTATAGTCAGGTATACATTTTGCTAAGCGTAGTTAGTTAATTTTTTTGGCAGCTCATTTATATATGTGTGGGTTTACCTCCGAATTAGTGTATTAGTTCACCTTAGATGCTCAGGAGATTAATTCTTAAAAATAATGCGAGATAAAAGATTAAAAACCAAAATAAAATAATAGGCACTATTGTGATCGTGTACATGAGAGACATAATTGACGTAATCCTTTCATGCACCGTGAACTCGAAACTCTGACCACGCATACGGCCGGCGCGGCGGCGCAGTCTTCGCGCGTTCTATAGCGTGCTCCCTCGCATACATACATATCAATATGCTCTATCCATGTTTCTCGCAGCAGAAGCTGCATAAGAACATAAAAATAATTTTAAAAATAAACTTATTACTTATGATTAACAATAGTATTTTATATTTTCCAATTTGATTAGATTCTTACGATGTTTTAATCCACAATTAATCTCTTTTTTTCGTATTTACTACCCCCGTTTTTCTCGTACGCTACCGCTGCATTGCATTGGTAATCGCAACAGCATTACTGAATAAATTGGAAAGGGTTAACAAGTTAAATGGGAGTCGCATTTTTTATAGAGAGCGACATGCTTGGTGTGTGTGCCGCTGTGATGGTCGACATAGAGATAGATTTAATAAATTTAGAAAATCTTAAAATAATAATATTCAAAAAAGCCAAGTATGGACATCAAAAATATATTTCAGCTGGTTTGGATCGTTTAAAAGTAAAGGCCTGATATATTTCTTCTCAAGATTCTATGTATTACAAGAGGCTAACAAAATATTGAATGTTCAGCTATACAAGTAATATTTCTTAGATCTTTATTATACCATAGATATGGTTCTGTGTTAAATTGATATTGTTTGCCAATCCTAATAGACTCGACCTTGTGTGTAGGTGCGAACGAGCCTTTATTATTTATGAATTGGAACAGCAAGTCTCGCGTGTAGCGAATGCTTTACTATTATTTTAACGAAACGGACCTATCACAGGCGCGCTTTGCCTTCGACGGGTTGAGCCAATGGCGACCATCTTGATGACTGAATCCGGCCAATGGCGGGCGCCGGCGGTGAAGTCATCGCGCATAGGATGAGTCACTGCACTAGCGTGGATTTCGGAGGTATGGTGCAATCGTTGCTATAAAAGGAGCGGACGCCATATACTCGGCCCTCGAGTTCAAGACCAGACCTGCGAGCGGAAGCGCTGCCCGAGAGACTACTGCCAGAGACTTCATTTGGAGAACAGCAATTGCGGACGGAGTTGCTGCCCGGACGTATGGAGGAATCTACCATTCAACAGTACCAGAGAGGATCATACCGCCACTGTGTAACAGCTAAGGAAGACATTTATATTATCTATTACGGTTAATTATTTTCACTATCGAAATGTATTTATTTTGGGATTATTTGAGTTCGGAATAATTATGTGTAATTAAATATCACGATTGCTTGTGTGATATTGGTTCAAATCGTACGAGAATTCCTTCCAAACGGATGTATTTTTATGCAAAGCGAATTTCATACCGTTTATGCTGAAAATTGAATACACGGAGTTCTATATAAATTACTTAGTAGCATCATAATAATTGCTGTATTGCGTAGGTATTGCGCAATCATTACACTCGGTCTACAACTAACTCTTTATGAATCGAGTACCTCGGTATATTCAGCTTAACAAGTAGCTTCAGAACGACGAGTAAAGGACGGAATGGGGAGATCTAACTAAAGATTGGGGATATCTGGTTTGTGATGGCCTAGCTGGTTGAGGCGTAGATGCTTGCCGGCACTTGGGCGTGGAACCCGCACAAGCCCCTGCAGGGTCCCTTAAAGGCGGGGCCCTCCTTGTTGCTCGGGGTCGTCAATAAACCGACCTCTTTCCTCACCAGGCGCAGGGCCACATAACCCACAAAAGGTTCCCTTTGTCTTTGGATGGATTTTCATGCCTGAATGCTGTAAAACCTCGATAGAAAACGTTAACTTCTATTTCGTCCTCTGTAAGAAAGACAGGGCCAGAATCAGTATAAAAATTATTCACTCATATGAAATAGCTGGGATATTATAAATATGTTACTAACACTCTAACATTTGACCAAAGTAAATGTTGCAAGATGCAGAATCGTGGGACGCCGCTCTGAAAAGGCATAATGAGATTGCACAATAATTGGTAACATCGCTGACTATGCCCGCAAAGGAGGCTAATGACGTCATCAATACGTACCAAAAGAGTACATGATTCTTCAACCACCGGCCTAAAAGAAAGGCGCCTCAAGACAACACTCATCAGAAACTCGTACCAAAAGAGTACGGCCATCTCAATTATAAGCCTAAAAGAGGGTCGTCACAGGATCACATCTCGTAAAGAAGAGATAGAGTCTCGGGATGCAGTAAGTTCCGGAGGAGCAAGGGGGGCCATTTAGTCACTTAGGAAGCTGGTCACCGGGTTTAGGCGGGCGCGGAGCCTTCAGCAGAGATGCTGGGGGTTTAAAACAAAAATTTACCATTCAAAGAAACTATTATTTCATATAAATTCACGGGCTGTTGTAGAATCCTTTCGAACAAACCATCCCCGAGACTTTATCTACTTATTTATAAAGAAGTTTCGCTTCAAAAATGTATTATTTCGTAAATAGCAAATATATATATTATTTTCCCCAGGAATTAATATGAACAGGTTCATGCACGTCTAAGACGACACCATTCAAGGTAAGAATATGTTAATATAAAGTGTTTAAAATTATTAATTTCAGTGTTATTTAATATGTGAATTTCTCCCCTTTAAGCCGTTCGATTGATTTTATTGGGTTGTTTCCAAACGGAGATGTTTTATTTTCTAAATATACGAATTCTGTATGGTGTACGTATTTTATCGTAACATAAATGTATGGATTATTAGGTTCGTTAGATGTTTATATTACGTATTATTATGCAATCGTTTCCACACTGCTCCTATAAAGAATTTGAAGTTATTACGATACACAACGGGGTCCTTCATCTATTAGACGAATCATGTGCCAATTCAACGACGTATTGCGAATAGTATATATTGTATTTACTGAGATTTAGTATTTATTATTTCTATTTTACATTTATTATTTCTAGTAAGGGTTTGAGTGTCGGTTCCAGATTCCATTATGAGGCGGAAATAGTTCATAATCATAGCTCAACTGTAATAGATATTTTTGTCGCGTAAGAGGTAACATTTTTTTAGAAGTATAATTGTGTTTTATGTTTCGTCCCTGACAGAGAGGGTGGTATAGCTGTGGTTATTTAGGTTATACACTTAGTAAATGCAAAGGGCATTAGGTATTATCAATATCGTATGCGAACCCAAGATGTTAGAAATATTTTAGTTAATATTTTTAGCTAATATTGTATTCAAAAGCAACAATTTTTACAGAATAATTATTTTCAGTTAAATGTATAGTTAGCACTGGCAGAGCATGAATATTGTATAGAATACATTATTTATAATATTTCATAGAAGAGTAGAATATAATTTATCTCACGATCATTATGTAGTTACAACGCAATTCGCAGTCGTTATGCAGAGCGTCGCGCGCTCACATATAAGTAAAATGTTCTATTTTATATTGAGATTTATATTATATTATACTTCGCCTTATACGCTTGGACCACCCCCTCATACATCACACCGCTTTAGTTAAAATGATTGAAAAATGTTGTACTGAGAATGGGAGCACGAAGGACAATACTACTTTATTTCAGAAATTTATCTCATTAAATCATATCTATTGTCCCGAGCCAATTAGAATATTGCTCATCAGTTTGGTCTCCATATTATAATGGGCATATAGACAGTATTGAGCGTGTCCAACGCAAATTTCTCAAATACATTAACTACAACATAAGCATACCAACATAAAACATAGATTACAATTATATATTGAAGAGACTAAAATTACTCACATTATATGATAGAAGAAAAATTTGTGATATAGTTCTTCTTTACAAAATTGTAAATAATATGTTGGACAGCCCTGACCTTGTATCGATTATAATATCCCTTCGATACATAGAACTCGACAAATTGTCACATTCCATTTCCATAATTGCAATACTAATTATCAATCAAATTCTGTGATACACAGAATATTGGGGACTGGTAATGAATATGGTTGTATGGTTGATACTTTTATATTTTGCTACTTATAACTTATATTGTTTAATGCATATTCATTTTAATTTTATGTTATATTTTTTATGTAAAAGTCTATACACTGCTACGGCACTGGCGGATTGAACGCCAGTCCACCCATACTTGCTGTGCATCTACCAGCTAACTCGGACGGTCACGAGACTTCTCAGGCATGGTGCGTGTTTCTCGTGGAGTTCCAGGCGCTGGTCATTGCTGGAGGGTGTGTAGGTGTGTGTGTATGCGTGAATACGTATGAATGAATGTGCATGAGTAGCGTAAGTGTAGATACCTGACCACTCCGGATGGAATTGTACAAATTAAAGACGGTCATCTACGAAAGAATAGCATTACAATTTATTGACCTTAAATAACTAAAAATATACACGTGGTGAGCGGTCATTGCCGCTCCATGATTTGCCCAGAGTGAAAATAAACTATTACAATATTTAATTTAAAACAAAGAGTGACGCGTGCCCTTAGGCATCGCGGCCGACAGGCTATATGAGAATTGAAACAAATGAATATAAACTTATGAAATTATTAGGCATCGCGGCCGACGGGCCATATGAGAATTGACTTATGAAATTATTTCATACAAGGGAAAAACATAAAATGACTTATGAAAGAAAATAACCAGCTACGGCAAACGTCCCTGGTATCGCCGTCGCCAGGCGGCATCTTAAAACAAAATATAATTTTCTACCTGAAAGGCAAACCACAATTTACAACAAACACAGATTCTATGCTAGGTTAATTTCACTAAAGTTCGTCCGGGATGAAGCACAGCATCAAAAACATATTGTACTCGCCGACGTCACGAAGAATCACCCGAGCCGATATTTCTTCTATGGCGTCCCTTAAAGCTGACGCAGGTTACGACGAGCGATTATTATTATATACCCCCTTTTAGCGTTGTGGTAATCAACAGGATCGGGACCAGCAGCGATGGCGACCCCATCTGCCTGGATCCTCTCCCTTGGCGATGTTCAAACGTGGCTACGAAACCAAATGGCGGTCTCATCGGCGTTGGACCAGCCGCTTCCCGGCAATCCTGTGGTCCGCCGCCTCGACTTATCACTCTGCTTCATCTCAGACATCGACACGCCGATTGGGCGTGTCGAAGACCACATCAGCACGCATCCAGCCTGCCAGGCCGTCACGCGGGCAGAAGATGGACGCTTCTACGGGCCCTAAAAAGATTTATATTAGAAACAGAACAAAATACATAGACCACGGACGATTATTGCTGTATCGCATCAACTTGAATTTCGATAAAAACTCACCAAGGTCGCCATTTCGCGCTCTACTTGGGCCCGTATCAGGAGCGGTGACATCGCGAGCTGTCACCTCTAGATTTTCTATTCTAATGGCGCCGAAAGGTTAAACAACTGGTAGGCCTGCGCGCGTGCGCTGCCAATAGCACAAATCGAAAGAAGCTATTTTTATTTGCCAAATTTAGGGCTGTCGAGTGCACTCGTATTCGGTAACATCTCAACACATTGCTGCTCTTTACTTTATATTTTAATTTTTATACTCATGTTTTTGTGCTATACAGATATTGTTTAATGTATGTGCTTTTTGAAATTTATATTATATTCTTTATGTAAAAGCCTGTACCTAATGGGCGTAAACAAATAAATAAATAAATAAAAAAAAAAATAAAAAAAAAAATAATAATAATACGTTTAATCTTAGTTTACCTAGATACTCTACATATTAAAGTTAGCATATTTTATTTGTATATTTCAGATTCTGGTAAACTATTTTGGCCTCGAATGTTCATAGACTTATTATATCCACAACTGTTATAAGCATGATGGATCTTATTCGGGCTAAATCCAAGAATATGCTACCGTTGTTCATACAATGAAAATTAGCATTTAACTATTTAATTGAATGTCCTGATTACAAAATGAAAGATAATTGATGCTTAAGGCGGCACATTCACTGCTAATGCATATTTCGGCCTTTTTTTACGAAAATTTGGGATTTTATTATTCATTTGTATCAGAATGTACATGATAGATTGTAATTTTCTTAGGGCTTAGATAGAATCTTCGTTCTTATTTAAAAGTAATAATCTAAACATTATTTACAATAATTAAGAAAAATATAGGCATTAATCGACAGGCCGCGGCAAAAAAATGTTTTTAATGTTCTAGGGCGAAGAGAGGTTTGTTTCATATTTGTATGTAAGTATAATATGTTTTTTATACCTATAAAGTTTTCTTAATTATCTAGAATCCGTAAGAAGGAAATTTTCAATATTAATAAAGTTATAATATTTTTAATTTGCAAAAAATTTTTACGCTTTTGATGATTTTCAAATGTTATTTATTCATATAAAAAGATGATTTTAAACGATATATTGTATCTATACACCCACTTTGAGTCTTCATTCAATATTAAAAAGCTACATTTTGTATTAAAAATACGTTAATGATTATTTTAAATAAAAATTCTAAAGTATAAGAAACAACATTCTCATACATCAAAATGCCGATCACATGCCGATTGGACACGGCAGGGGCCAGACGTGCTTATGTTGCAGAATATTCCTCGTCATTTATTTCGCTATTAATTGTACTTGTACGCCAAATTTGACATTTATATGAAATATTATTATTATTATATAAAAAGCAATTGATATCTCCCATATATTAAGGTTTTAGATGGATTTTCAAACGGTTTCATCGTTTTTACACTTTGAACATGCGTCACATGTTAGTTTCGCTATTAGCCCAACTTTGGAATCTCATTTAGAAGTGTCAAAATACACACTGTACGCGCCGTGCGCATGCGCGTTGACGTCATGTAATTATTTTTTGTTTAATATTACTGTATACATTATGATTTGAAAAGTATTTCAGAATTATTAATATGTTTTTTATTTGTTTTTTATATTCTATACAGTAAGTAATAAATGGTAATATCACTGTATACATTATGATTTGAAATATTTCAGAATTATTAATATATTTTTTTATTTGTTTTCTATATTCTATACAGTAAGTAATAAATGGACGTAAATAAAAAACTGGAATTTGTCGAAAGTTATAATAATACATTTTGATATACGTAGTACGCGCGTGGGCGTAGGTACCTAATTGTTTTGTGATTGTCATATTACGATATGATTTGATTTAAAAAGGAGTTCAGAATTATTAATATGATTCTTAAATTATTTACGGAAAATAATAAGTCTACTCAAATAATATAAGATCATTTGGCAAAAATTAAAATAAGTAAATATTTTGACAGATGAAGTTTCGCGGGGACGAGTGACGCCGACGAAATTGACGAATATATGACCGTCTCTTTCTATTAAAACATTTCTGTTTTATCAACGCATGTACCATAAATATGTAACGAATTTGTAATTTTCATTCGATTTACGCTCAGATGACATCTCGCGCACGGCTTGAAAGAGCATGATCTATCGACGTAATTTGACAGATTCACATGTTTGTGAAACGGATGTCTAGTCTTAAATAATAAGTATTTAAATAGATATTACACTTTAAAGTTTCGAAAAATGTACCGTATATTTTGACATTTTGTAGGCAATATACGAAGAAAAATTTGTAAATCATGAGACAACATACAAGGTTTACATGACAAATTTATATTTAGAGACGAAAGAAATAATTATGAATATTGAACGTAGGTACTTTTTGTATTTGAGGTTATTAAATTTGGTTAGGTTAGGGTATTAGGTTTGGTCAGGTTATACGGTACATTTTTTTAAAAACTTTAAAGTGTAATAATTTATTTAATTCTTATCATTTAAGCGTCAATTATGTTTCATTTTGTAATCAGGACATTAATTAAATTATATTTCATGTCTCATGTTAAACATATATTAAATATATATTGTTGGATTATGCCCTTACTTGTTATAATATTAGTCATGCGGCCCTGTCCCAGGTCGCTCCGCGGCCCAATCTCATTGATCAGCTTTCTCACTATTACCACAAGTCAGCTACCACTGTAAATTAAATTATATTTCATGTCTCATGTTAAACGGGACTCTATATATTGTTGGATTATGCGCTTATTCGTTATAATATTAGTCATGTGGCCCTGGCCCAGGTCGCTCCGCGGCCCAATCTCATTGATCAGCTTTCTCACTATTACCACAAGTCAGCTACCACTGTAAATTAAATTATATTTCATGTCTCATGTTAAACGGGACTATATATATTGTTGGATTATGCCCTTATTCGTTATAATATTAGTCATGCGGCCCTGTCCCAGGTCGCTCCGCGGCCCAATCTCATTGATCAGCTTTCTCACTATTACCACAAGTCAGCTACCACTGTAAATTAAATTATATTTCATGTCTCATGTTAAACGGGACTCTATATATTGTTGGATTATGCGCTTATTCGTTATAATATTAGTCATGCGGCCCTGTCCCAGGTCGCTCCGCGGCCCAATCTCATTGATCAGCTTTCTCACTATTACCACAAGTCAGCTACCACTGTAAATTAAATTATATTTCATGTCTCATGTTAAACGGGACTCTATATATTGTTGGATTATGCGCTTATTCGTTATAATATTAGTCATGTGGCCCTGGCCCAGGTCGCTCCGCGGCCCAATCTCATTGATCAGCTTTCTCACTATTACCACAAGTCAGCTACCACTGTAAATTAAATTATATTTCATGTCTCATGTTAAACGGGACTATATATATTGTTGGATTATGCCCTTATTCGTTATAATATTAGTCATGCGGCCCTGTCCCAGGTCGCTCCGCGGCCCAATCTCATTGATCAGCTTTCTCACTATTACCACAAGTCAGCTACCACTGTAAATTTGGAGTTCTATTTCTGAAAATATACAAAACATGAGACTATTAGGATTTACCAAGTTATATCGTTGTTTCAACGAAAAATATTTTAATAAATTGCTATGTTTATTTTATAATTCTGTAAATCAATAAAAATTATAAATATTATACGAAAAACTCAGATATCCAGAGATCATATAAATATATTTATAATTATAAATCTACTCTTTACAGTATTTTAAATTTTTTAGCTTATATTAGTATTTTTTTTACAAATAATTATCTTCGTTTTAAATATTTAATTTTGATTGCAAGTTTATGCAGTTAAATTAATTAATGTTTTAGATGTAATATATTTTTTTAATGGAGTTACGAACACAGCATACGTATCACATCAATATTCTTACCGTGAGACTTCTATAATTTAACTTAATAAAAAACTAACCCATAAAAAACAAGTTTTTATTTTACTCCCTTTCTTTGTAAATGAAGTTTACCATCATGTAATGATTGATTGACTGAAAATGAAACATGTCTAGACAGATACGTATGTCAAAAATCTCTAAAAATATCCCTTTATTATTTGATTTCTTCCCAAAATCCGATGTGTGCTGTCATCTGTGAACCAACTGTCATAAATTTTCGAAATTCGTAGAGAAGTACCTATTCCGTGACGTTATCGGGCCGCCGGTGCCTTTGGTAGTGATCAAACTTTTGTAATGATTCCAATTTGAAAAAAACATTAAAATTTCTAAAAATCCAAAATTATACTATAATTATTATTATTTTTTAACGAAAATTCGCCACGAGTCTGCTTGCAAAGTTTCAGCCCGATTGGATGATGGGAAAAGGGTCAAAAATTGATCCAAAATTTATTCGACGGCAAGCAGTCAAGCAAGCAAGCAGACGCCACGAGTTAATATAAAGGGAGTAAAAAAAGTAACCCATAAAAGTTTTTACAATACTCTTTTTCCACACAAAACGGCGAACGGCAACGGTTTAGCGAAATTGTAGATAGGGAGGTTGCGCGATCCGACGCCTCGCCGCAGACACGCGAGTTTTACGCGAAATTTAAGTAATAATTACTTAAGTTAAAATTTAAAAATATTTCACTATTCAAAATTTACACTGGACAGAAAGGAGATTTAAAAAATAAAACACAGGTTCAGGCTATGAAACCGCGGTGCACTGAACCGGCAGGATGACGGGTATTACGACCGTTAAAGACGATGTAAAAGAGAAAATCTCACACTGCCTGGTCCATTTCACCGTCCTTTATTTATACTAGAAAAACAGACATAACGGGATTTTAACGGTCAAAATGGGATTAGTGATGGAGGGGAGAAACAACTTGAGATGGCTCAGTAGCGGATGGTGCTGGACCATTTATCTCCGCGCGGGTCAAAGTCGCCGGCGCGGGCGATACCGTACCGGTGCAGCGTCCTGACGGGTCATTTTGCCCGTCTATCTAAGATTCCTCTCGATCGGAGAGATGTATATACATGAAAGTTAATCAAATTATGACTAATGTGTCCATGTGTCAGCGCCCGCAAATCGCCTCTAAAAGGTCGATTCCTATCTCTCGATGTATCTCTGCGGTCTGCGCACGCTGGACCGCTCACCTATTTGGGCGGCTTCCTCTCAATCTATTGCGCAGTTAGCAAAAAACTGGCAAAAAAATGCATTTTTAATATTATATTTAATCCGCGAGATCGCCGTCATCTTCCAAAATGAGATGCGTGTCTCGGGGATTTCCTGAATGCACAAACCTCTTTATCTCCCGTCAGTATTCATCATTAATAAGACCGCCAAAACCCAGTCAGTTTATTTTTCAAAAAACACAAACAATACAAAATACAAGAAATACTTAAAACTAACAAAAACATACATGAAATTGTCATACAAGCTATTGGGGCCCCAAACGATATAGAATTAATTATACACAGTTACAACGAATGCACAAAATTATCAAGACATAAAACATAGCAACGATTAAGTATACAATATTGACATAACAATAAAAAAGCAGAGATAATACACGAAATATGGAAGGACATCTTACACAAATTCCCAACAGTGTACACATATATGGGATAACAAGGACATTCAGTAATTTATAAAAAATATTTTTCTATCAAAATGTTCACCTATATAATATTTATTTGAATCGAAAAAATGTCAAAAGTCTCATATTGCAGCATTAGTTGTCGCATAGCGGGAGATCCTCCGCGTGTTCGCAGTCTGTAATAGTGAGAGCTCGGGCCTGCCGCCGCCAGGGTCGCATAATCGCCTCGGCGCTTGTGTTTCGGCGAAGCCGCGGGTTTCGCTACCTGCAGTGAGCTTTCATCGACATTATTTTGTGTTTTCTGTCTGGAATTTCGCGGGCATAATTTTGAAGTGTCGCGGGACCATATCCCACGCGGAACCACTCCCTTTCTCATTTTCTGGTTTCGTGTCTACCACATGCGTCGGAATCTCCGTACAACTTACCGAGGTGTACGAAAAAACCGTTAAAAATTTGAAAAATCTAAAATTATACTTTAATTATAATTTTTTTTGACACAAAATTTGAAAGATTTATTGATCGTCACCACGAGTCTACTTGCAAAGTTTCAGCTCGATTGGATCACGGAAAAAGGGTTAAAAATCGATCCAAAATTTTTACGTCCGACAATCAGACGCCACGAGTTAAACAGTAAAAATAAAGGAAGTAAAAAATCGATCCAAAATTTTTACGTCCGACAATCAGACGCCACGAGTTAAACAGTAAAAATAAAGGAAGTAAAAAATCGATCCAAAATTTTTACGTCCGACAATCAGACGCCACGAGTTAAACAGTAAAAATAAAGGAAGTAAAAAATCGATCCAAAATTTTTACGTCCGACAATCAGACGCCACGAGTTAAACAGTAAAAATAAAGGAGTAAAAAATAAAGGAAGTAAAAATATTGTTTTTAGAAGTAAATTTAGTTTAAAATCCATTATATCTTCGTTTTCATTCTTCTGGAGAGGTATTTTTGACCGTTAAGATAGTCGGCCCGAAAGTAAAACTGTAGTGAAATAATTTTGCCGATTAACGTTTGTACGAGTACGAGTACACTTCCAATCACGCGATCGAAGCGAGTCAGACCGGCACAATCGAATTACACCCCCGCCCCGTCACGAATTGTTTTGAAGACTGTGAAATGAATTGACGCCAGCTCACAATGGGACATGGGAATCACGCTCCGGGACAAACACAAAAGGAAAATATCATTTCCATGTGGAGTTTAATAAGAACAAGAAGCAGCTTGTGCGTGGAAGCCGTGACTAAGTAGTATGATGCTGCGCGAGCTATTGTCTTCCGCGTCTCCGCAGCCTTCCAGCCGCCCCCGGAGCCGTCCCTAAAGCCTTCAGTTTTCCATTAGAGAGCGTAATGGATTCCACGGCGCGTCATTTAATCAAATTATTCCTGTAAACATGACTCGTGTGAAAGGTTGTTTTCATCGACTACGCGTGTAACTCGTATTTTGAAAAGGTTCCCGCTATATTATCTGTGGGACGGCAAATAAAATCGTTCTAGACCTAAATAATAATAATAAATAGCTTTAAAAGTAAATTTAATTATTTTATAACGTTTGTCTATAAAAACAAACTCTTTAAGTATTTTTAAATGTTCTCTCTGATTTTACTCTTAGTCAATCTTATTTATTCGTTATTGTTTTATTAATAAAACTTAACCCATAAAAGCCGAGTGTTTATTTTACTCCCTTTCTTTATAAATTAAGTTTACCATTGAGTAATAATTGATTGACTTAAAATGAAACATGTCTAGACAAATATCTATGTCAAAAATTTCTAAAAATATCTCTTTATTATTTGATTTCTTCCCAAAAAACCGAAGTGTGCTGTCATCTGTGAACCAATTGTCATAAATTTTCGAAATTTGTAGTGAAGTACCTATTATACCTACCGATGGAGTAATTCAAATTTTAAATATTCCGTGACGTTATCGGGCCACCGGCGCCGTTGGTAGTAATCAAACTTTTGTAATGATTCCAATTTGAAAAAACCACTAAAATTTCTAAAAATTCAAAATTATACAATAATTATTATTATTTTTTAACTAAAATTGGATAGATCTTCTTGATCGTCGCCACGAGTCCGCTTGCAAAATTTCAGCTCGATTGGATCACGAGAAAAGGGTCAAAAATCGATCCAAAGTTTTTTCGACGGCAAGCAAGCAAGCAGACGCCACGAGTTAATACGAAGGGAGTAAAAAGTAACCCATAAAAAATAAGTTTTTACAATACTCCCTTTCTCATTTTCGGGTTTCGCGTCTACCATATGCGTTGAAATATCCATACAACTTGTATGAAAAAAACATTAAAAATTTGAAAAATCCAAAATTATACTATAATTATTAATTTTTAAACGAAAATTTGATAGACCTTCTAGATTGTCGCCATGAGTCTGCTTGCAAAGTTTCAGTTCGATTGGATCACGGTAAAAGGGCTAAAAATCGATCCAAAGTTTTTTCGACGGCAAGTCGGCAAGCAAGCAAGCAAGCAGACGCCACGAGTTAATATAAAGGGAGTAAAAATCAATCAGCTTTAGGTATACACAGATTCATTGTTACGAAAAACTTGAGAATTCCTACTTAATGGAGCACATGAACTGAATGCGCTTTACGCAATTCTGATTTTAATTTTGTTAGACCCTTATTTTTTACACGCTTTTATTTCACACTATTTATCTATTTGTTTATCTAGAGCTCTGAAATTTTCAACGTTTACGTAAAGTGGATGACTATACAATATTAAATTATTTTTGACATGATTTTGGCATTATTTTGATTAAAATTAATTAAAATTAAAATTAAAAAAATAGTGCACATTGGCCGATATATGTTTATATGTTTATATGTTTGATTGTTTGTAACCAAAAGTTACATTTCGATTTTTTTTGGTTTTTTTCTCCGTTTTTGCGCGCTTTTTTGCGGTTTTCTCTGCGAGTATACACGATAAAAACATTTTGTAAAAAGAATATGAAAGCCAATTAATTGCCACATACAAATATTTAGCTTTTATTTTTCTTCTTCTTCTTCTTTCTTTTTTACGCCCGTTTGAGCGAAAATGGGTTTTTCTTACATATTTTCGTCAGTTTTCAAAATTTTTAAATTCGAATCGGTGAAAAGATAGATAATCATGAATCGCGTGTGATCTAATTATTAATTTATTTTTTTTAAATTTATTTCGTTTTTACGTACTTTTTGCAAACTTTACGCTTCCTTTCTTCGCGCTACTCACCTTAAATTAATAATCACGTCACTCACAAGCAAGAGCCGCAAAACAGCCGAGGAACATATTTGGTGATATTAAAAAATTGATTAAGAATGTGTGCAATGAAATTGTATAAAAGCGTGATTTCAAAATTATTTTGATTCACTTGTCTATTCAACCTCTTTAAAGCGTGTAATAGTCGAGGATCATTACAGGATGTAACAGATCTACTCAACAATACTGGTATATTCCTATCTAATTTGTGAGTCGAAAATGTTCAAGCAACAATGTCTTAATATCAATAGTTACGGAGATACGCATTTAAGTATATTATTGATGAAAATTTTTAAGCTGATTTAGCTTATGTAAAACATTAGACTATCAAAAAAATAACATATGACAAATACTATTATTCCCTTTAATGTCAAATAAAATTAATTAAGTTGAACCGAAATTTGAAATTTGAATAATTATATTTGACTTGCATTAGAGCTAATGAATTTTTAATATGCGATAAAATATCCATGTCGAAACATGATAGTCCAATACTTACTTTACAGAAGATAAAAATATATTTAAAAAATGCAAATTTTGAAGTCACTTATCTCCAACTTTTGACATTCAGACATTATTGCTTGAACATTTTTAACTCACGATTTAGGTACGAATCTACCTATATAATATTATCGACTCGCTCTGTTCCTCCCACTGTAGATATGATACATTTATAAATGTATAATTAATTTGAAAAAAACTTTTATTTCTCCCACTTTTTAGCTCGGTGAGTCTAGAGTGACTCGGTTGTCAGTGCTTCAGGTGTGCCGCGACAGTTCAAGCGTGATTAAAGGCCCGTGAATAAGAGTGTGACCGCGGCTAGTGTGGTCCGTACTTAATCCAATTCGTTCTCCGTATTCTCACCGTAATTCTGAAGGCACGAACAAGATGTTTAACGACAAAAACTGTCTCCCATGATGGTAAATAGAAACTTTGTGAGAGCGTGATTGAAAAATAGCCACAGGGTGGATGGGAAAAACAACTGACCTCAAAGAACAACACAGTAATACGAAAATAGGAATGAATATTCTATATTCATCCATGTTTTCGTATCACTTACCATCACGCAAACCAGTCTCATCACTCTTCTGTAATACTATTGCACTGTGTTCATTGACTTTTAAAAATAAGAACGGGGCCATCCTTCAATACCTGGCCCAACTGACGGTGCCTGGTCTAAAATTTTCTATTTCGCCGTCTTCGAAACTCCCTTCATACATTTTTTTAACTATCCCTTTCGCATCTACACGTTCCAGAAGCCAAAACTTTCTTGTTTTGACCGTGAGATAATTTTTAATTTTGATGCGTAAAATAATTCACAGAAAATAAAATAGCGTGATGATGGGTGTGCATTAGCGAAGGGAAAAACTTCATTTCAAAATGAAGACTACAACACACACACGTTCACCAGTTTGAAGACTACAAAGTGTACACTACAATTGTAGTCCTACGAAATGAATGTAGTAAATGAAGTGAAGTAATGAAGTAATTGTAGTATTAATGAAGTGAAGTAATGAAATGAAGTAATAGTGAAGTAAATTTTTAAATGAAATGAAGTATTTTTTTCCCAAATAAAAATTTAGCGAGCTAAAAAAAAAAAAAAAAAAGGTCAACGACAAAAATATTTGAATAAATGACGATATTTTCTCCAAAGTCTTCGTTCGATTCCAAAAAATTTTCAAACCATGGAGGGGGGGGGTTATTACAGTTTCCAAAGATTTCTCCATTTAGCTACATCAACTTTCCAAAAATTTCACGTAAAAAATACACTATTTAAAATGTGTTTCTCATACTTTCGATAACTTTGAAGTGTATGTACTTTGTAGTGTTCGCTTTGAAATGAAGTGTACTATTTGAAATTTATACTTTCAATAACTTTGGTGTTTGTAGTTTGTAGTGTGCACTACACATCAATATGTGCGAAGTGTGCACTTCAATGTAGTGTAGTACTACATTGTAGTAGTGAGTACAGAGCGGACCCATCACTAGTGTGCATGTTGTAATAAATAAATGACAACAAATAATAATTGTCAGCTGTTTACGAATAAAACTCGCAATTTCAGCGATTATCCGACGGTTTTTGTCCGTCCGAGCCGATTCTTGATCGTCAATAAACCAACAAAATGTATGCATTATGCAGTAGCGTGATCCTGTACCCAGCAAACATAAATCTGCTGATGCCCGAGCTAACTTCCCATTAATAAAGTCATATAACTGTGCCGCATTAAACTGTGGGACATGAAGTTATTGGCGTGAACGTCAGGAGGATCTGGATTTCCTTCCAGTATATCGTTGGAAGGGTAATGAGGTCCATTGAAATATGGCTTAATATTATGCACGTGCTGTAGGTGGACTGACTGTTTTTTTATATATCTCAGAATATTTTGAGTTTGTTCAAATCTTTCAGAACAGTGCTGGATTTATGTCACAGAGACATTATTAATCAATTAGTGTATATTATAGATATCTCACAGAGACGAAACTGTATTAATTATGGGAAAGTAGGTATAGAAGTCATTTGGGTGTACACAGGACTTATGACCTGTCTTTTTATGGTTGGCTTAAGTGATCACTTTACACAATTGTAACATTCGCCATTTCCACCCATGATAGAATATACCATAGGGATTTAGGGGAATGAAAATGGCTTTGTACAGGCCGCATGGAAAAGGCGCTTGAACATATATACAACTTCCAAAAATGAATAAGCATGGTATATTCTATCATGGGTGGAAATGGCGAATGTTACAATTGTGTAAAGTGATCACTTAAGCCAACCATAAAAAGACAGGTCATAAGTCCTGTGTACACCCAAATGACTTCTATACCTACTTTCCCATAATTAATACAGTTTCGTCTCTGTGAGATATCTATAATATACACTAATTGTTTTATATATCTGTTTTATTATTGTTGGCGTTTAACTGTACACCATAATAAGTTGTGGATATCAGATGCGATGCACATTTCATAAGTTGAAAATATTTATTACTATTATTATAACATGCGCAAAAATAATTTAACCCATACAAACCAAGATTTCGTTATAAATTATCTATATGCAAAAAAGGACCTGTATGCAGAATTTTTCATTTGATGTCATTCAAACTTCTTCCCTGTATAGAATGGATGCTTTTAAAAACGAATAATTTTCAACTACAGTCGAACTCGGTTATAACGAAAGCGACGGGACCAACTAAATTTGCTCCTTATAGCCGGGACTCCTTATATCCGGGATTCACTTTTTTCACAATTTTTTTGATTGTGTGATGTTATTTTCAAGAGCAGCTAAATAAACATCCTTATCTTTCCAGAGTGATGAAACTGTAGAAGACGATTGTGAAAACTTTTTACAGATTTTTTGACGCCGATAATTTCGACTTTTTCGCGAATCTAGAGACACTTTCGTTTGTTAGTGAACATGTTTCCGATAGAACAATTCGCGTTTAACTGGTTGGGCTTTTAAATGCTATAATAATAAATTGCATAAAATAAACTGTCACCATAAACATTTTGGAAACCCCCAATAATCGGAGTTATATGACCAATATTCTCGACCTTCAGTAAACTATTGCTTGCCTGCGCACGTGGGATTTTCGGACACAAGTTTGTGTACATCGTAAAATGAACCCTAATTAAGTGCGAGCCGCTTTAAAAGGAAAGTGAAAAAGTTCATTGTTATGAGTACGTATTTGTCTTTTTTTCTGTAACCCAAGCAAATATGTTTGCAGAGTTTCTAAAATTTGCTCCGTATATCCGGGAATCGCGCTCCTTATAGCCGAGACCGATTGTATGGGAATATGCGCAAATCAAAATGAATTCACACTTTTTCTCATTATAGCCGGGATCTCCTTATATCCGAGCTCGTTACAACCGAGTTCGACTGTATATTGCTTTATCATAATGACATCACCCAAGTGTGATTATTCAGGTACCCAGCCTTTCGATCGCCGTTCTTAGCATCTCGGAGAAAAAAAATCTTTTGAAAATAATTACACATTTGGTGTTAAATAATTTGTTTTTGTTTGTAACTTTACGAAAAAAAAAAGAAAAAAGTAAAAACGCTGAAAGATTGGAAAGTAAAAACTCTACAAATCGTGATTTTTAGATGGAGAAAAGAGCCACCCCTCGCGGAAAAAAGGAATTTTATTTTTGTCACGCCGCGTGAAAGAGACGGATGCAAAATTCCAGCACAAAAAAGAAAGAAGGCAGGATTTTTCACTTTTTGCATTATTCATATTTTCGATTTTTTTCTTAAACACTATGTTTAATTGCAAATGAAAAAGAGTCAAAAAATGAAAAAAAAAATTCGTTATTGAGAGGGGCACAGCAGGCAGGGGGTGGGGGGGGGGGAGTTCCCGAATAAAAAAATAAAAATCAGGTCTCAAAGAGGGTTTCGGGAAATGTTTTCATTTTCTGGAACGGACGAAAACTCTATAAGTTATTAACGTTGCAAAGTGGTTTTTCGGATTAAAATAAAAAAAAATTAAATTCGACTCAATATTGAGGAGGAGAGACGTCCCGCAACGAATGTATTTTCCAAAGACGTTGGCTGGCAGCGTCCGTTAGGGGAACTTGAAATTTTTTGACGGGACGAAAAAGTGGTCAAAATACGTTTTTATCGATGTCGAGTCGACGTGCAAAATTTCAGTTTGATTGGATGACGGAAAGTGTGTTTTCACTCCCATGACATTTCTACTTACGTACCCGACGTTTCTCGGGTTAAGGATTTAGATGAAAATAAATTTTTGGGAGGAAACAATGACTCCATTGTTCTGCAAAGCCTCTAAATAAAACAATGTTACTATTTAATCAAGGCTGGAACTGATAGGAGGTCTAGGGAAGAAATATGGCCTACTTTTTTGTCAGAAATATGTATGCAAAATATGTATGGTAAAGATTTGCACTGAAAATATATCAGGGATAGGAGAAGGGGTAAAAGAAGAGGGGGGAAATGTCACCTATATTACCCACCGGGTCCTAGATAATTAGTTTCAAAATTTTGAGTCCGATCGGTTGAACGGTACAGATTTGCATTGAAAATATATCAGGGGTGGAAAAGGGGTAAAAGGGGTGGGGGAAATATCGCCTATATTACCCGCCTGATCCTAAAGAATATATTTCCAAATTTTGATTCCAATCGGTCCAACGGTACAAATTTGCATTGAAAATATATAATGGGGAGGGGAAGAGGTAAAAGAGGAGGGAGGAATGTCACATAGGCATTTTCGTACAAATTCGCATTGAAAATATATAGGGAAGAGGTAAAAGAAGATGGGAGAAGTGTCATCTAGTTACCCGCCGGGTCCTAAAAAATAAGTTTCCAAATTTTGAGTCCGATTGGCTGAACAGTACAGATTTGCATTGAAAGTATATCAGGGGGAGTAGAAGGGGTAAAAGGGGAAGAGGAAAGTGTCGCTTATGTTACCCGCCGGGTCCTAAAGCATAAGTATGCAAAATTATAGTTGAATCGGATAAACGGTGTAGATTTGTACAGAAAACAGACAGACAGACAGATATAATTGTAGATTTAGATTTTAAAAATATACAGTTACCACTGGATAATTTCTTTGTTAGAGTTGCTATTGGTTACCGTTTGCCAAGGTGTAGCAAGTGTTATTATTTTTATTATATGATAATAAACTTTTTTTTTCTTCATTTTTTAGCGTGAGTTTTTGATACATTGGTTGACTTTATATATTGAGTATTTATCAAATAAACAGTCAACAAAAATGTACAATTTGACAATTCTCGAATATGTGATAGCTATTCAATTATGTTTTTTTTAATATCGAATGTATGTATAAGCTCTTCAAAAAGTTACTCAAGGTTCGATTATAAATGGAAAGATTTTGAACAGCCTACCTGCGTAATGCAGAGGATGAAATTTAGAAGCATCATTGAGGATTTTTAAATTCTGCTGAATCGAGTAGTGAATACGTGTGAGAAATTCGGGATAGAACATAATACATAATGCAGGGAAGATTGCCGTAAGTCTGTGCCCTGGAAGAAGGAGAAAATCATGGCTGAAAAATATGAGTATGGTTTGGCCATTCTACTGTAGAGTCGCAGTAAATAAAATGATTAAAATGAACGTCTGTTGAACGGATAGAGCACAAAAAGAAGATTTATATAAACAATTTTGTTATTCTTATTCGATATTACACAAATAAACAAGTAAGTGTTGTTGCGCAAACATTAGTTAAAAAGATTATTGTTTTAATTATTTACATTTTAATTTTTTTTAATTTTAAAAAAGTAATAGAGGTGACGTAATAATAGATGTGTAGTAAGGTGAGACGTAAGGCATTATCTATACCTATAAAACTCAATGTTTGTCTGTCTGTTCTCTACACAAATCTACACCGTTTGTCCAATTTAACCCAAATTTTGCATACGTATGATTAAGGACCCGACGGGTAACATAGGTGACATTCCCTCCTTCCCCCTTTACCACACCCCCACCCATAATTTTTTTTCTGTACAAATCTACACCGTTTGACCAATCTGATCTAAATTTAGCAAACTTATTCTTTAGGACCCGGCGAGTAATAAAGGTGGCATTTACCCCATCCCCCTTTACCCCGCGCCGCCCCCTGATATATTTTCTGCACAAATCTGCACCGTTTGACCGATCTGACACAAATTTTGAATATTTATTATTTAGGTCCCAACGGATAACATGAGTGACATTTCTCTCCCCTTTACCCCACCCCCGGCCTTGAAATATTTTTTATATAAACCTGCACATTTTGACCGATCAGACCCAAATTTTGCTTACTTATGATTAAGGACCCGGCGGGTAACATAAGTGACATTTCCTCCTTCCCCTTAACCCCACCTCCTCCCGTGATATATTTTTGTACAAATCTACACCTTCTGACCAATCTTAGATAAATTTTACATACCTACTTATTCTTCAGGACCCGGTAGGTAATAGCGACGTTTACCTCCTTTCTCTTTACCCCACCCCTCTCTCTGATATATTTTCTGTACAAATCTACACCGTTTGATCGATCTGATCCAAATTTTACATACCTAATCTTTAGGACCCGGCGGAAAATAAAAACAAATCTTCCTCCTCTTATTTTATCTTACCCCTTTACCTGATATATTCTCTGTACAAATCTACACCGATTGACCAATCTGACCTAAATTTAGCAAACTCATTCTTCAGGACCCGGCGAGTAATAAAGGCCACATTTACCCCATCCCCCTTTTTCCCAAATTTCGCATACTTATGACTTAGGACCCGGCGGAATACATAGGCCACAATTCTCTCTTAGAAATTTCATCTATCCCAGTCTAGATTAAATGGAAACATGTTTTTATTATTAAACACATTGCAAAACAATGGAACCTTTGTGTGTCCCCCAAACTTATTTTTAACCTTAACCCGAACAACGCCGGGTGCGAACAGCTAGAGTGATATAAGGCTACCGATCTGCGCCATACTCGGACCTTAGATTTTTTTACTAACCATGGGTGTTGTGGCCCTGTACTCAGAGGAGGATTGATGATAACATTTTATAGATCCTCATTGTGGTTAACCTTCAGCTGCTGGTTATTCGCTGCTCCCCGAGCATGTTGGTGCTTATGCGTTTTTCGTTCGTTAGGGATCTCGTATACGTAAGTGTATATTAATAAATATTTTAATTTTTAAACCCAATAGCTTAATCGATTAATATCAATTAAAATATAGCAAGATGATTTTCATTTTTATTTCTGTTTAGTTAATCAATTAGTATTTCTAATTTTATTTTGTAGTGTATTATTTGATTCGTTATTAAAAAATAATAAATTTTATTTATATATTAATATGCATTTAAGTATAATGTAACCTTAAGATTTTTGAAGTATACAATTTCGAATGTAAAGTTTTGTTTTACTTTTAGCTATTGTAATACCTTTTCAGTACAAAATTACCTAAATAAACAGGTAAAATACTCAAAAATATTGCATAAATACTAAAGGGTATGTAATTATTTCATTTATTTATTTAAAACTTACTTGTCGGAGATATTTATTTTGCAATGTAGAAAGGGTTTTGTATCGATGTTCCAACTAACTTAGGTGGTCTACTAGGAAAAAAATCTTCAAATATGCAAATACAAATCTTAAAAATGAAAATCTTAAAAATATAAACAGTAATACGGTAAAAAAAAATAAAAAGAAAATTTAATGAGCGTGTTCAAATTTTTAAATTCTTAAAGTATATGGTTAAAATGTAATAACTATAGATATCATATCGGTGGGGAGTCGGTGGGGTGAAGGCCAAAGGAAAATGTCGCTTATGTTATCCGCCGGGTTCTAAAAAATAAGAGTGCAAAATTTGGATCAGATTGGTCAAACAGTAAACAGGAAAAATGTTAGGGTGAGAATATGGGGTTAAAGGGGAGGGGGAAAGGTTTTCTATATTACCCACCGGGTCTTAAAGAATAGATATGCAAAATTTGAATCCAATCAATCGAACGGTACAGATTTGCATAGGAAATATATCACTGGAAGGGGGAAGGTGAAATGGGAGGGGGAAATGTCGACTAAGTTACCCGTTGGGTCCTAAAGAATAAAATTTGTGTCAGATCGGACAAACGGTGTAGATTTGTATAGAGAACAGACAGACATTGAATTTTATTGATATAGATAGTGTGTGTTGCTTTTACGTCCGACAGATGGCGCTGTTTTCAAAAAAGCATTTTTTTTGATATCATTATAAATATTTTGTGTCATACCAATATAAATGTAGTTAAGTTTTTTAACAACTGCCGCATGGCATAGGAAATAGAATAATTAACGAATTGGCTCAATGTACTTGATGAATTTTTCAGAACTTTTTTATTGAAATCAGATACAACTAACAGAATATAATGCGTGTAAAAAATCTCTGTATTATATGAGATTGTATCGTAATATATTTTATACACAAAATATTTAATAGAGGTAGGTTTCTTATAGGTTTTTTGGTCAACATCGAAGAAATATTTCGCAAAATTATAATTTTACGGGAATTTTTTTCAGAAACGGTTTTTTGTGAAATCAAAGAATCTTAATTTTCATGTGTTCCTTAGCAAAAGAAGGAGTTTCTGTCGAAATGAACCACTTAAACTGATGAGTTCTGAACTGAATTCTCTCCAGATCGGTGACCAGGTAAAGTTTTGATGGATAAAAGAAAATAATCTTCGTCAAATTCCCTCGGATCCTTTATACCCACTGAAGGTTTTTGCAATATGCAAAACACCATAAGCCCTCGCAGGGGACAGCAGTTACAAAATTTGATTTACAATAACCCCGAGACAAAAAGCTGTGCTTTAAAGGCTGCGTTCAATAAATTACAGAAAACTGTCTCGGCTGTATTATTCATGGGCTTTAATCTTTAATTAACAAATTGATTTATACAACCAGCACCGAGAACACTCCAAGGAATCGGCCGTAAAAACATGGTTTCATCGATATTTTGTATTTAAATAATCTTTGATTCTATTTTATGTGGCATGTAAACACAATATTACCTATATTAGTATATATGCCATAACTTAAAAAAATTTTGGAGAGTCTGGATTTTTATTATAATTATTTTACATATATTACACTTTATTTTAACTTTAATAGCCATTAAAATATTATTTAAATGTACAATTTATTAACGATCCCCCACATTGTATATTGAATAATGACACTCCTTTCTTATCAAAAAATACAACGAATACTTTTTGTTCCTATAAATTGGGTGAACATTAAATATTTTATGATCAGAGTTTGATGGACCCGATTAAACTTCTTGTCGAAGGATGTTGTAAATTTTCCTTTAGAGGAAATATTGTTAATACTCATTTTGAAGTAAATTGACGTATATTGCTTCAACCCAGACAACGCGGGTTAAAATATTTCCATTAACAAGAAAAGCATTAAAATGTAGTATTGATATCTTCCAACAGTATTTTGCAGAATGAATGATTATTCTGATAAGCCATAACATTTTTTATTTAGATCCTTTCTAAGCTAAGCTAAGCTGTTATAAAGCCAAACTGTATGCGATACAGTGTGGACACTTTAAAAATTGCTTGTATACGATATTCATTCATCAATTTTAAAATCATCTGAGTATTTAACTGTAATTACGATAGCTTTTTAATTTAAAAATCAATTGTATTATATTTTGTATTTATTAACATATTTAAAAAAAAAACACAGATGCTGAATAGAACAACAACATGGCAAAACATTATTTATTGTTATATATTAAACGCATTATTTATCAATTACAATTAACTATTATTATATATGAAATATTATATATTAAATACGTTATTTATTATTTACAAAGATACAGCAAAATAATTAAAATTATTCGTTAAAAATTCTTTTATTTTAATGACATTCTCAATCCTTCAAGGCGTAAATCTTCAGGTGTGATAACATGGAACTATACTCGAATAAATGCTTCAATTAATTATCTTTTGTTGCTGGGGTCCCGACGAGAAATCAATATTTTCAGCCTTGACCAGAGATTTTTGATGAGGTTCAAGTCCGCACTAATCCCTGGCGAAGGTAGAACATCAACCCGGTGGTCCTGTAATTATTTCATGGTCTTTCGTCTGTGTGGCATGGGGCTCCTTCCTGCTGGAAGATGTATCTACCACGGGCAATAATTTTGGTTCCAGAATCAGATCTTGGTGCCTTTGAGTCGTATTTGTGCCTTTTACCACTCTCAGACGTCCAACACCATCTCGTACATGTAACCAAGCCCATTATATCATTTTTCCACCTTACAACGACGAATAAAACTGATTCCATCACTTTCCCTAGTTTTCCGAGATCCACTTATTATGTAATGTAGCTATTTTTACGTCCATTTCATGTTATGGGAAGGCTTTTTCGGGGTATTCTTGCTCACTATCCATTCTGGAATAATGTGTCCCTTACTGTTCTATCAGTAAAAGTCCAGAAGCTTTAAAGGCTGTTAATTTTTTTTAGATGTTTGATGGCAGTCTTGCAGAATAAATCGTAAATTTTTTCTTTCATTTTGTGACGTAACTTTCAGATTTAGCTGGATTTTGGGGCAGTTCTTGTACTTTTGATCTCCTCTCAGTGTTGGCAAACCTTTCTTACTACAGATTAGGTACCACCTCCACCCAATATTTTTGCGATTTCTTCGTACATGTGGCATACTTCACGAAGCCTAAAAGTTCTTCTTCGTAGTTTTGGCATCACAGGAGCCAATCTCAATCACTTAAGAGCATCACTCTGACTGCTCCTCAACATGCGCAATGGCAGCTTACCTTACATTAACCCTACTTTAACCAATAGCTGGTTCGTGAGTGAATGTGGTCCTGTTAAATATAGCAATTTAGTATATCTCCTGGTCCGGCACCATAGCGATGTATGTGTTGGTGGTCCGAACATATAAGGTGAAGTTAAATAATAATTTATCATATTTCATTTAGTACGTAGCTGTATTAATCATTTTCTTATACGGTATTAGTGGTAATAGTTTTCTGTGCTTGTAAAGTAAAGGATGAGAGCGTAGAAAGGAGAGCAGCGCGCCTGACCTGAACTGACTCAGCTAGATAGAGCTCCCTACCTAAAATTCCATTAGTCATTGGGGCTGAATAAGTGTAATATAAAACTTAATTCTAGAGAATTATCTTCTATACGATTTCTTCGTACAAAATATGTTTCTATAACCTAATTACCGAGACTATACTGTACTGCTCCAGAGTATTGACTATAGAGATTTTGAATATGAATACGTTACTAATTAAGACATTTCAGTAAGTCTGATTCTATTTCCGCATTAATGATAATGTCTAACGTTGTCTTTGCATTTACTAAATCCCAAATAACTGTAGCTATACTAAATTCTGTATAACTGGATCGATTATTATACTTCTAGAAATGCTAATCTAGTAAAAATTATTTTTTCGTTACTGATCTCTTCGGAGGGTCCGGCTGCGTCTAAATGGCTGTAGATCGCTAGGAAAATTGACAGCACCTCCGGTCGATCTATGGTCTGAAAAACTAAGGTCACGTATCGCGATCTCGTAGCTCTACATACATCGTGGTCCGTGGCGGAAGATAAAGCCGCACACTATCGTAATTACATTGATAGCCATCCAGTTGTAAAATGCCAAAAATTATTGAACAAATATCACTAAACGCTTCGATAATAACCTATGTTATTAGCGAAGCGTTTAGATCGATATTATATAATTTAACCATAAAAATTAATGGAATATTCTAGCTGAATATTATATTTTTTTATATAATTTTTTATATATAAAATCTCCAGATATCGCTCCAATACTTGAGGACGCACGCCCTATGCTAAGTCGTATTATTAACAATTCTCTACAATAGGTACACATTACAGTAAGAGAAAACGGGGGATATAAATATCAGCGCCATGTACAATAATTACTCTAGGTTTAAAAGGCTGTAGCTGCATTTCTATACATAAAGCGACCGTCACTCTAAAACATTTTTATATTAAACTTATCGATCACAATAGATGCATATTATAGTTAAATAATCAATAGAGAAATAAAGATTCTAGTTTCCCGCTTAATTTGAGATTCGCGGTCAAACTCAAATAAATACAAATAAAATTACAATTCCTTAATACCTGTTCAGTGAAAACATAACGAAACAATGGAAGGGCGAAACATAGAAACATAAATATTATTAAAAGTCTTCCCTGTTTTGTGGGCGTCCGTATCTCATCACTCTGTGTCGAGATATATTATTTCCAATCCTTAGTTCCACTGGGCATTCCAATTATTTGTAACCTAGTGACTCCAGTAAGTATGGTAATCGTCCTTTTGTAAAATTCCACGGGTCCCAATTCGAGCAGCGGTTCCCCTATCTCTACGTTTTTTTTCAGACTGTTTTTCTCTATCAACCTTCCTACGCGGCGAAAAACAACACGTGAGCCCACGGCGCGCGTGTTGTTTTTCCCAAGATCATTCAACCGGAACATTATCTAAGCCTTGTGATTGGCCCTTTTCGTCAAAGCGTTTATTTGTTGATTTCGCGGCTATGCCGTCATGTGAAGCATCTGCACCGTTTCCTGAAAAGTTAGGACCTACCCACTAGTTCCCCAGGCAAAAATTATAAAATATTTTTATAATTGTCGCCGCATACGTCTTGGTTCCATATGGTGTTGTATAGTTTACTTTCTCCGCGAATTAGAAAAATACCTTCGGAATAAAAGTTACAATCTCGGGCAAATATTGAATAATCCGTAGAGCAATTTATTATCAAAGTTTTTAAATTATCTCGAATGGAGAGAAAATATTTTCTCAGATGCTTTGTATTTGACTATCGAACATTTTAATTTAAGGTTTTTCCAATTTTATCCAATCTGCGTCCACTATGACCATCACAAGCTAATAAACACAATTGCCAAACTAATCATGTTTCATCTGAAAAATCCTGTTTGAAGTCTGTGATGATTCTACGCGTTCTGTGATTGGTTTAGATTTAACAAGTTACATTGTAATATTGTCACAATTTTAAATTATCATATGGCACATTTATAATTAAAATATAGAACAAAACATATAAAAAAACAACTTTGAACCAAAAAAAATGTTTTTTTTAGTTTGAACTACAAGGTATACGTGGTGTACATATAGGTATACAATTATTTTCTATTTCTATAACCAGCTGTCTTCCAAGACATATTTTTTAACAATATTCAGTTGCAGTTTAGTTTATCTCATAATTTATAGATTTAAACAATATACTTTTACTAATTATTCAACCTTTAAAATGTGTAACTTTAGTTTCCAAATTGATATCTAATTTATAAATAATGCTACTTGAAGCCCTCTGCCCTCCTACCAACAGCTCGCTAGTACACGATTGCAAAAAAGTCACCGGTCTTTCAAACCATGGTATAAAAACAAATTGATATAAGGGTTTGATCAGCTTTATCTGCATGCATACAAGCCCTTACTTTGCATAATTGATCAGTTCGGGATATAACGACTCACGGCAGTACTTACCTACTGACAGAGGTTATTGATGTTCTCTGCATTGTAGTTGGTTCACTTTCTGTTATAAAACTGAACCAATTGATGTCGTCAAAAGACAATTTATATGAAAAAGATGCTTAGACGTCAATGTATCGACGTTTGCTAATATTTTGTTTATGTAAAATATTCCAGGATTTTTTATCGATAGTTTTATGCTGTATCCATTCGTTATAAAAAACACGAGTGTAGAAATATTATATAATGCTCATTCATGCTTCTGAAATATCTATAAATGCATAATAAATAAAAAAATTATGAGACACTTACAGAATACTAGGTACAAAATAAGTATACAGTAAAAAAGCAATACATAATTTATTTACACTCAACCCATTATCCCAATATTAGATTATAAAAAAAAATATTTTTAACGCATTATAATGATTCCAACATTTATAGTTGACTATACAATTATAAAACCTGTGTACGCAGTAGTTTGATTGCTAAATTTACTTAAACATCCTGAAGGTAGGCAACCGACGTTGTTTCATTATCCCGGGTACCATAATCCACGTCTAAAAGTATTTCTCTTATTCCGAGTCCTGCGTCCCATACTAAGTGTTGTTTCAGTATGATCTGTGCCATATTTCTTCCACAACCTCTTTAAAAAAAGAGTATTGAAAGTATAATTATTTAAGTTCTACACAATCAACGCACGCCATGAATATATTTTATGTTGAAGCATACTTTATAATAGTTTTTAATAAGTACTAAAATTTATAAATAACATTACCGCCACAGTTGGTACTTCAACCGACAGCGGAATGTGAAAACAATAAAATTTACACTCGTGAATATCACACCTATATCTGTAGGACTAAGTGTGGCAGTACGTAGATAAAAAATATTCAAAATTGATTAACTGAAATATTACAGCTCGTATTTTAGTAACGAGTTATTTACCATAACTTTTAGATTTTAGGAGTTTGGCCATGCCTGTTTTCAGATTGAATGAAATTTAAAAAAAACGCTCATATAGCTTGTTATAGGAAAACATGTTAAAGGTGTTACTTACTAACACAGAAAAATATACAGTTATCAGTTAATTGTTACAGTACAGAAAAAATATACAGTTATCAATAAGTAATTCATTTGCCATTGGTCACCATTGGTCAAGGTTATGTTGTAATTGTTACGTAACAAGTGATATATTGTGGTTAGTGATCTCATAACATTTAATGTATGGAGTGATTTCTGAAGACAGGTTTGCTGTAAGAGTATTTATCAAAAAACATACATACCTAAGCAAAACCTACAATTTGGTTATATTCGAATATGCGACAGTCATTTTATTCGTTTTGCTAAATAAGTATCGAATATTATATAATATATGAATATTCAAGGACGTGTTAAAAATGAGAAGAGTCTGAAGAACCTGTGTCATGCAGATATTGTATTTCTAGCAAGTTTCATTGAGCATTTACAACACCTGCCGAATAAAGTAGTGAATACATATGAGAATTTTGGCTTAGAAATTAATTCAACGAACCAAATACATGCTCATTGGCAAACATAACGCAGTTGACAAAAGACAGATCTGAAGATTTATGATGTCCACTGTGGCAATATGCATCCCTGGCAATGAGCATCGTCGCAATCTTCTGATATCGATACGATTGATGTAAATGTGTAAAATGTAACGGGACAAAACAATATAGAAAATACATTAAAGAAATACTACAGTGAATTGAAAAGTGGATACTTAAAAGCATATATATATATTTTTTTTTTACACTTCAACAGGCCAATAGGCCCAATTACAGAAGGGAAACACGTCACAAAACACCCAGGCTTGAGTAAAACACATAGATTAATTGTGACCTCGCCGGGAATCGAACCCGGAACCCTCGGTGTGAGAAACCAGTGTCATACCCACTGGGCTACAAGGCAGTTTAATCTTATATTATAAATTAAAGACAATTTATTAATGAAATGTGCATTAACTGTAATGAAATCCTTGCGTTTAAATTGTAAATACTGTTTTGCAAGATCAAAAATTAAATAAAAAAATAAAAATTCAAGAAAACAAAATAAAAAGATGCCAATTAAGAGTCTAATTTAACCATTACATACGTAATGGTAATGATCACCCACGTGTTTGAAGCTTGCGACTAACCTATATGAATTTAGCATTAAGATATTATTATTATACTTACATCGACACTATTCTTGGTCGAAGTTTCATAAAGCAGCTTTATACTCTACTGTGTACATTTTAGCATACTGCAAGCCACGAAAATGGTTTTGTCTGCTGCAGGAAGTAACTGCTCTATGGTGCATCTACAGGGGTAGGTATGTGCCTGGACGACGAACAGAGACATGAGTCATGAGACGCGAGACAAGGGAGTGAAAGAGTGATATGATAATCTCATTACTCGTGTCCCGTCGCCGATCTCCCGGGAAACATATCAATAGCCGTTCCGCCCATTATCCCCGGCCTCCCTCAGGTGGCCCTTATAATTTAATTTACGGTCGCGAGATGTCACTCAGGTGCCGCCGGAAGTTGGCGGCGGATGCTTTGCGGCCTCACCGGATGTGGGGCTAAATGCACTGCGCTCGGCTTCTTTATACTAATTATTGATTAACTCGTTCATAAAGCCTGTCTTCGCCGATCGCAATACATCGCTAATTATAACTATCGTTTTGTGTTCATTTTGTTAATCAGATGTCAAAAAATATATACGTTCTAGATTATTTTACTTTCTTCAGTTGTTAAGAAAATATTTGCGTAACAGATTTTAGAGAGTACTTTTTATTTGAAATAAATCTGCGCAAACACATTTTTTTGTATAAGATAGATAAATATATATACATAGATGTGTTGTTATTATAAAATCTTCAATGCTGCAATAAAGTTTGTTACGATTGTATCTTCATAAATAAAACCTTTTTAATTTGTCCGTTCAAATTACATCCGTATTTTGTAACGGGTGTAAATAATTTAGATGACTGTAATATCTAAAATTGTTTTTTGAAAGAAAGTAAGAATGATTCAAACCTTCAATTAAATGTAGATTAGCAATACTCCGCAATTAAGAGCCATTTGTAGTAATTTCGCGAAGTGTCAAAACGAATTTTGTCTTTCCGAATAAAGAATTACTGTATTCAAATGCAAAACTACATGGAGAACATTTTTCTCGTATTTTAGCAAATTTAATAAGTAGTTTAAACTAACGTTCTCTATATCGTTAAAATAATATATTTTATTTATATAAATATGTATATATTACATCCAAACGAATTTATCTAGTAGTGCGCCAATAATTATAGAAAAGAAACCACACTTTCATATATACACAGAATCCCATCCCTTACTACTCACACGATCGCAGGGAGATCGCCTACTAGAAAAAATAAAATAAAACCTAACGGACAAGAACCATCCGAGTAAGCAAATTTTTAAATAATTTTCTAATTTTTTATTTTTTATAAAATTATTTCTATTATCAATAAGTAAATCATTGATTTATAAAACTAATATTTGATGGATTTTAATTAAGATAATTTTGAATGATTTTCTTTAATGACGGTATTTTTGTCGCCCTGGAAATGACGGAATGATCATTCGAAAAAATGTAAAAAATTGGTAAGATAGAAATTTTAGTTACGTCTGGTCGTAATGAATATATTAATTGAATATGCAGCAATTAAACCGCTTTATTTCATCCAATTCAGAAGTTGCGCAGATAAATATTGATCCCTCGGTATAAATGGCCAATTGTTACGATGCCAAAAATTTAACGATAAGTAATTAAAAAATATTGATATGATTGCGAAGTGTTGAAAGCGGGCTGCTCTCTGAACGTGCCGGGTCCATTAGAAGATGCTGAAAAAAGATTCGATTTAACGACAGTTATTAAACGTTTATGATCTAAGTTTAATGCAAATTTGTTCCTTAAACAGTATTTCATCGTTAATTGTTGCTTGTTCATTTATCAACTCGAGTGCACCAATAATTTTCATTTGAGGTTATCGTTAATTAAATCCCAATCACATGCTAGAGTACCTATATCCAAGTCTTTAGAGGAAATTACCAATAATTAATAAAGGTTTAATAATATATAAAATATTTTTTAAATAAGTTAGCATCCTTTTGCTTTTACGATTTTATTTATTAATTTATTTATTCATTCATTTACGCCTAAATAAGTTTTTACATATGTAGGTATATAACAGTTATTTGCAAAAATAATATAAACAGAGAGAAAAACAAAAAAAAGAAAGTGTATATAATTTACATTATGGCGGAATGAAGCGCTCTCAGTATCGCGCCCCTATACTGTGACAGGCCAGAACCAAACACGTCCGCTATGTTTGTATAATTGTTACCTAACCTGTGTATTCTAGGTACTAGCGAGTTGTAGTGAGCATTTGTTCTAGTATTGTCACAGTAAAAAGGCGTCGGCACTCGAGTAGTTCGACTGGGTACATGGAACATTATTAAGGACAAAATTTCAGGGCTGTGGTAATGCGAGTTTACAATTTTATATAATAAAATCAGATCGGATAAAACTCTCCTGTCCGATAGTGGCAAAAAATTTTATGTAATAGTTAAATTTCAAAGCATTTAATAATTTTATATAAATAAAAATATTAACGTCCCATCTATACAAATGTCCTATTTATACAAGAATTGAAAATTAAAGTTTATAAACCGATTGTGGTAGTAGCTGTTGCGCGACCAATGGTGATGTATCGCGCACAACTGTAAGATTGCTGGCGGCATATTTGGTATTTGGCCAAAAACGCAGTTTTTGTCTTGGATATTTTTTAACTGGCCAGCCTTGAACATGACTCTCTCAAATCTGATTTCCAAATCTGTACACACCAGAATAATGTCGACGATAGAATTATAATACAGACTGTAAGAATCATACGCGACGTACGCCAGCACGATGCGTTACGTCTTTGTGCGGACATATAATTGAGGATTAATTTGATGTATATTTTGCATGCACTTCTGTAAAGGAATCAATGATTTACACTAAAATGAACTTTGTAATGCAAACACGTTGAGTTAAATATATCACAACTAGTCCCTCTCATCATCGGGTATCATTTATAGTTAACACTAAAAGCGTCGAATATTAAGACCCCCCCCTAGAACCGCCGTCGGGGACGTATTTATCCCATTCTATTTATGATAATGATATTGGTATAAGGCAAGAAAGTTATGATTAATGATTTTTATTGTATATAAATATTTTATATTTTAGGTATATATAATTATTATATAGAATTATGATATATGTATAGATTTTTCTTTTATATTGTTCTTAAATAATATTGTTATTACAGTGATTTGTTAATTATAACTGCCCCAGAACAGGTGTCACCAAGTGGGGCGTTGTAAGCTTTTAAAAAATATGTTACATAAATTTGTGATAACATAAATATAAAAAAATAAAATAAAAAAATATATTTAAAACACGTTTATTAATTAACTTAAATGAAATCCTTATTGTCTGAAAAACAAATACATAACAAATTATGATTTTTTTTTAAATTTATATAAAATTAAAAGTCTGATGTTATACTTTACTCGCTAGGCAGTCGAGGTGTAACACAAGACTAAAAAAATGAATAAAAAAACTTATTTTTATTATTATTATTATTATTATTTTGTTAATTTTTTTGGTTTAGTATCAAAATCATCGCTACTCGCATAGTAATTGTAACTGTAACAAATTATCAAATATTTATAAACTAGTTATCATTATGTGTAAAGCAACTAACGCATGAATAATATTCTTTACTTGTGCATTTATTGCATACATTTTTTTTTTCACAGGTGGCAATTCTCATAGAACTTATTATTTGAGCATTTAGACTTGACTTGACTTGACACCTTGTTCGTTTATATTTTCTTTCTCGTATGGAATCTCTCGGAATAGTTGTTTTTCTACTGGACATATAATTTTCTCCCAATTCTTCTAACAATTGCAATAAAAAGTCTCTGCGTTTAATTTTGCTGTTGTTGATTATTTTATGCAACACCCACACATTTATACCCTCTAAATCTAACAAATTATAAAATGTATGAACTGGCCAACTTCTTGAAGCTGCCCTTACTGTATATTTACGAGTCATTTGATCTACGACCTCTACTCCATATTTCGAGCTGTTGTAGAATAATATCGTCTCAGGTTTTTTCTTTGAATTAGAGTGTATTATTATATAGGAATGCATAGTGCTGAGCATTATAACATTTTTAATAGATTTAGCCTGATAAACAGTCAATGATGTATCACCGGTTTTTAGCACAAACATATTGTATAAATCTTCTTTTGCGGTCTTCACGGATACGGTTTTTTCTCTGCGAGCTCTATTGATTGTGCCTACGATACTAATATTTTTGGACTTCAAATATTCCGCTAACAAAAGTGAAGTGAAAAAGTTGTCACAAGTAACATTTCTGCCCTTATTGATGTACGGCTCCATCAATTTCTTCACAATCCAATCACCTTAACGCTCATTATTTGATCTATTATCATCTGTTCCAAGGTAAGGAAACGCATTTATTACATAATTTTCATCTTTGTCTACGTCGTAACACTGAAGGGACAAAAAAGGTACAAACGGCACTTCTAGGTATACCTTATTTCTTTTGATAAACTATTCTTGTTATAAAATTGAAAACATTTAAAATTATATAAATACATAAAATTACTAAAAGTCAAAAAGTTTCACCGACCTAAATAAAAAAACAAAAAAGTTAAAGACGATCAAACTTGAGGATGGGACAAAAATGGGACGGCGGCGCTTCTAGTGTTAACCTAAGCACTGAAAGACATTTTGTCATCTTATTCGAGTAGAGCAGTGGGTCGCGGAGCAGTGGGGAGTTTTTTTATGCTTTAACGGAAAGATGTTGAGGATCGGAGACATCTACTAGAATGTGACCTTGTTTACGAGCGTTTCTTTAAATTTAATTTTTTGTTGAATTTCGACAGTTTCCAAACTTATACATTACAAATTTTAATTAAATATAAATTAAAACAATCATGTTGCACCACAAAGTAACTGCCATGTCTATCCAATTTTAAATAATTAACAATATAACAAATATATACGCGCTCGAACGTATGCACATATTCAGATCGGGTACTAATCTTCTTTAGATGGATATCGTTTCGTGATTTAGCTTTGAGAATTTACAATAGCTAGTTTTAGAAAGATTGATCAGATGGAAGCAGGTTGCGTGTGAGCCCAGACCGCACCCAGCAGGCGTGGTTATTAACCCGCAGACGCCGCGCCCGCTGCTCGCTGCTCGCTACTCGGTGCGGCCATTGTGTTGTGTTAATGATGCAGCCGCAATGATTAGGTGTCATATAATTAACTGGTTTATTGATACCCTGATTAGTCATCACACAGGTACAGATGGTGGAATGATCCTGCCGTTGGAACGAGGGTATCTACACGTAAAGCTCCCACTTGGCAAATCACACAGCGCCACGCACGTAATAGAAAAAAACAAAGTAAATTATCGCACTTAAATATTTATGATTGAACTATTTGTGCACAACTTTTACAATGTTTCTAGGGTACCAAGAGAAGATTATTTGATTTACTTTTCAGACGAAATCAAAATTTCTGAATTTTCTTTCAAATAATATTGTACCAAGATAAATATTAAATCATCAAATCAAATATTAAATCAGATCAGAAACGATTTTACAGCATCCTTCATTTTTTACACTAAAATCAGAAGATACTTGAAGGTTCTAGAATGAACCACACAAATCTCGTAACGGTTAGGCAGTTATCGTAAAATCTCGAAAAATTTTACGATAACTGCCTAACCGAGAAAAACATTTATTTACCTATAAAAGGAAAGAGCGTCGCACTACGCATCAACCTTTGATTGTCGTTTAACCAGTGCGATATTAGCAACGGAGCGCAGTGTGGCCAGCGCGTATATTCCAGCAATAATAAATAAATAAAGTACCTACCCGCGGGCGAGAAATTTTTCTACGTACGATTATTGATCGGAATTTTCTAGAAAGTGATCGAAAAAATAAAACTGCATAAATAAGTACAAATTAAGAAACAGTTTAAAAATAAGTGTGTGGAATATTCTAGAAACATTTAGTTACTATAAATTTAAGAACAATGTTCCGATTTAATTCGCGCCCAGTGACGTTTTGCCTAATAAATAAAAGTTTTATTTGTTTAATGTTTTGATTTGCTTTCCACAGCCACGTCTCGTGACAACGTGCATTTACCTACATTTACGTGTATTGTGACCTCAGTGGGAATCGAACCCCGGTCAAAAGTCACAAAATACGTTTTATTAAAAATACAGTTTTCTTTTCTTTAATTCTTTTCGATTTTTTTTTAACGGTGAGATTTATGGCAAAATTTCATTGTACTAAATTGTATATTATAAAATTTTCTACAAAAAGGTCTAGTACTTTTTTTGATACGAGTAACCCTTTTGGGGATACAGCGATGTAAATTATACATAGTGCGTACGCCTAGTGTGACATGTCTATGCTCAATGCGGTGTGCGCGTCATTGGACGTTAAACAAACACAATAAACAAAACCTTAGTGCAGATGGAGAAGAGTACTGTTGAGAAAACGTCTTAGGAAATTCCCCCTTTCAGTTTGGATTAATTAACAGCCCTATGTATGCCATGTATGTATTACATTAGAATTATAATAATTGCATTAAAGGATTCTTTCTTGTGAACAAACGTATTAACTTAATATTTTTAATTCAAATGGTGGCAAAAAAATTGGTGGAGGAGTTAAATAATATCAATCTATTAGGATCAATATAAGGAAAGTAAATGTTCTGTCAGATTAGCAGGATGAAAGTCGAGAGAATTTACCATCAAAATAGGGCTCAGACAAGGAGTCCAATATCATGAATCTTATTCACGGTATTCATGGACAAGATCAGCCGAAACAGTATTGCTCATAATGGGGGTGAGCATCGGGGAAGTGGAGGTGGGGAGACTATTATTTGCAGACGACGTCACCTTGCTGGCCAAATCACTAGAGGTGTTACAACTAACGTCAACAAATTTGATGAGGAAGCAAATCGCGCAGAGATGAGGCTGAGCGCTGATAAATCCGAAATCATGGTGATTGTCACAAGCGAAGATCAATGTAACATAACGTGCCAGAACAGATGAATTAAACAGGTGAGCAGTTTTAAATACCTCGGTGTAATAGCACCTAAGGATGGAAAGCTAGAAAGTGAAATGGATAGGATCCGCAAGCCAGATGGTACGATCCCTGTATTATCCCGTACTTAGAAAAGCGGAGCTACTGACACACAACTCTTGCCTCATCCATATTATTTCAAGCTCCATGATTGTTGAACTTTCTAACAGGACCATTCTCCAGTATCTGGTTAATCTGGTCATGTCACATCTTCCACGGTCACCCTCTCTTTCTGGTACCATCAACACTTACGTCATATATTTTCTTACCATTCTTTTCTCATTCATTCTCTTAATATGCCCAAATCAGATGAGTTACTCATTTTTAATTCTATTAACTATGCTAAGATCAGATTTACATTATTTCCTAACATCTTCAAACTTTACTCTATCATAAATGATTTGAATAGGTGGAAAATGGATTGCCACATACGCTAAGTGAAATTGTCTGCAAACCATTTCAGTCGACTTCCGTCTCTGTTCTGCTGGTTTCAGGCTTCATTTCCGTATATCAGGGTTGGTACCAGAATCCCATTGTGTACCGTTAGTATTGCCTCGGTAGACAGATTTCTATTAGAAATTATTGCCTTCAAAGTTATTCCTTGCAGTCACCCTCCTCTCGATATCTTTCTCAGCCTTCCCTCTGCTATCGAACATACTTCCCAAATACACAAACTAATCTACTTATTCCAAACTTACTATTTATTTCCTACTAGAATTTCACGTGTTGTTTTATTTCTTCTCAAATACCATCATTTTTGATTTGTTAACTTCATAGTAAAGTCACTTATCTTGCATACCTACATCATACAACTTGCTTCCCCTTTTTCCTGTTTGTAAACAAATGAAAACATTCCCACTTTCAACAGCTACTCGATAACACTGCCACTTTCAATAGTTACTCGATAACAATACCAAACTACTCGAAAATTAAATCTAGACGTTAAACAACAGCATGCAGATTTTGCGTTAGTGGCGCCATCAATAGATATAAGCGGCGTGCAGTGAGATCAAGAAGCGTGACTTTTTCCTAAGCATATATTTTGAAAAGAACCGAAATAAGAGATATATCTCGTAATATCCCCATCACAATAAACAAAATATTATTCAGATTTTAATATTTCATAATATTCTGACAGAAAATTGTATATAATTTGTTTAAACGTAATATGTTGAGAATAGTGTAGCAATATTGAAGATATATTTTACTCTCTGTTTCTACTTCGGTAACTTCACAGAGTGTTTTAAACAGCTTCTGCAT
Organism: Agrypnia vestita; assembly: GCA_016648135.1. Taxonomy (NCBI): domain Eukaryota; kingdom Metazoa; phylum Arthropoda; class Insecta; order Trichoptera; family Phryganeidae; genus Agrypnia; species Agrypnia vestita. The sequence continues at coordinate 133,728 of JADDOH010003929.1, forward strand.
TGGTATAATAATCAGCTTACGCTGTTAAGAAATCAGTCAAGCTTAATTTGATTCTAATTAGAAACAAAATTAATGACAGCGAGGAATGCCTTAACAGTTGTTATTGCATCATATTGATCGGGTATTCAGTGCGCAATTATTATTAACAACTACAACTTTTTTTAGTTTTGACAGACTATTATAAAATGGTTTAAAAAAATTCTAATACAGAGACTATCTACTGAAAACTAATCGTGAGTATTGGTACCGAATATCTGGTGATTAAGTAATTATCATGATTATATTGAAGTTTCCTAGGACGAAGATGGTTTTGTTTCATTCTAAACAAATTTCACAAGCATAATAAGTATTAATTTGCCTCCCAGATTTTTTAAGAGTAAAACATATTACTCATACAAATACATAGATTCGTACCCCTACTCAGAAATATATGTATAATAGCTGTTCGTACCCAGTGTTGCACGGGTTAAGGATTAAGAGGCCCCCAGTACACGATTTTCGTATTTGCTCTCGATTTGCTAAATTTAATGTAAACTTATTAAATCATTTTTCAAAACAAATAGCTTAACAGGCTTTTTATCATTTTTATCACGATAGATCCATTAACTCTTGAAGCATTTCATTAAAAAATATGAACAAATATATTGTTATAACATCAAAAAAAAATTAACCCCGAAACACTATTTTATTTTTCATGTAATAACAAATAACAAAAATTAAACACCATCCCATCCTAGAAATATTTCCAATAATGTTCTGATCTTTAAATCTTATTTTTTCTCTATACTAATTTCTAAATACATACTTAGATACCGGAGTTTTTTAAATGTCGGTTTGTAAACAAAAAATAATAATTTGATCTATAGATTAGTTTTTTTAACATAGATTATTTTCCAGAATTATTTTATTTTTATAAATTAACTCAACTAGTTTAAAAAAGTTACATATACATAAATTTTCTTAAACATGACGAACCGCAATTGATTTGCGGTAAATATTAAAAATAATATCAAATCTTTTCACCCTTCAGTATAGTTAAATGTTGCATTATTAAGCAAATTATTATTGTAACTAGTCGCTTATTAAAAATCTATTTTAACACGTTATTTTTAAATTTACTTTATTCGCTTAAACCTAGAACTAAATATAATAAAATCATAATTAATTGTTAATACCATTTAATTTGGTGTGGCGATCCTTGCGTGTTGCCGGAGCTGCGCGCTGGTTGCATGTCACACTCAATTATCTAAAGTTGTAAACGTCTAGCAAATTAGGGACGTTACTTTTTTTACGTTTTTATATTTAGGTATTCTGATTTTCATTATATTAATTGCTTATCTCCATAACTCAAGATCATTCTTATTCGGAGGTGAATGAATCTATTGTTTTATAAGGTGTTACATGTTGTTTCGTGTATATTTTTTATTTTTTAGAGTTTTCATTGTTATAGTTTTCAGCCTATTTATATACACGAATGTATACGAATATTATTGGAAAATAAATGAATTACTAAACTTATTTTTGAAGTAATTGATATAAATTAACTTTGTTATAAATTAAATTATTTTTGTTATCCTGACGAAGAAGCCATTGGCTTCGAAACATGTTGAATTTTTTCAATAAATAAGTGGTTTTAACAAAGTTAATTATATCAATTATAATTATGTTACCACACAATAAATTTGCTACATTTGAAGAAGAAGTTATTTTTGAAGGTTTCTCGATAAGCTCTTTCAATCGTCACTATTTGCCTTCCGAGTAGTGATGGTTAAACCGTTATTTCAACCGGTTATTTTCGGTTATTTGGGATTTTTATCTGATTATACTGATGATTATTAACTAATATATATGTAACTGTTATCTAATATCGATGGTTACCCATCGAAATGCGAAAAATTAGTTACCAGTCATTGATGCAATCAGATACCAACCTTAAAAAATTGTGTCAACGGTTAAAATACCAACACTACCTAAATGAACAAATCCGCCGCGACACCTATAGAGGAACGACTTGAATTTGATGGTCCAGGCCAAGAACCAAAGGGTGTTTTGTTCAGCCGAGGTTAGCGCTCCCCCAACGAGCTGACTATCGATTGCCAAACCTAGAATTGACAATAATTTAAGGCAGCCTTGTAATAAACTAAATGTTTACTCAATGGCTGGAACAACGAGCGTCGAGCGGGCAGATGCGGTCAGGCATCCAAACATTGTGCAAGTCAGGGGCTCCCTATTAGCGGCCTGCTGATTAGGGCGCCGCGGGGCTCCGGCCCTGGATGGGCCCCATTGTGTTAACTCTCGTTTAACTTTAACTCGGGATTTGCTCCGCGGTTAGTTCTGACCGAGTTCACGGGAGCGCTGGTAGCGCCCATTGTTTGACGTGTTCGGGAGATTTTATCTGCGCTCCGGGTCGGTCCATTTGGACCAACATGAATGTAGCGCTGGAGATTGCGATAAAGTTAATTAATTTTCTCCCGATGCCAGTTGCCCTAACGGAAGTAGGTATTATTGATATTAAATTAATCAAGATTCTTCAGCGCGCTAGCCGAGTCAATTAATTATTTTACAGCGATCTTTAAAACGTTTCATATTTGAAGAGAATATTTTTTTCTATTACCAGTAGTATTCACGTAAAAGAGTCATGATAGTAACACTCAATATATGAAAAGATTTATATGATTTAATAAGAAATAATAGTGAATAAATTGTAAAATTATTGAGTACCGATAGTCCTTTGAGCTAACGACAGATATGTCGTAACTACATTGAGTACGCTTTTGTACTATTTGTTAGAAACACGATATTACTTACACACATGAAAATAAAAACATATTCGTTTTTAGGTCTAGTTATGTAATTTTTATGAGATGCGTTTCGCCTTATGAGAGCATTATCAATCTCTGTCACTCTGTCCTATATGCCCTATGTCCTCGTAAGGCGAAACGCGGCTCATATAAATCAAATAAGTAGACAAAAAATATGTGTTCTTTTTTATATTCGGATTAGTGACTATGGAGTTCTATAAACTTACTTTTGAAACAATAAATACGAAATTACCTATTATTTTTACAATATTCCATTGATTTAAAAAAAAATGAATTAATTTAAAATCACAACCTGATATACAGGGATCGTACCATCTGGCTTACGGATCCTATCCATTTCACTTTCTTGCTTTTCATCCTTAGGTGCTATTACACCGAGGTATTTAAAACTGCTCACCTGTTTAATTCATCTGTTCTGGCACGTTATGTTACATTGATCTTCGCTTGTGACAATCACCATGATTTCGGATTTATCAGCGCTCAGCCTCATCTCTGCGCGATTTGCTTCCTCATCAAATTTGTTGACGTTAGTTGTAACACCTCTAGTGATTTGGCCAGCAAGGTGACGTCGTCTGCAAATAATAGTCTCCCCACCTCCACTTCCCCGATGCTCACCCCCATTATGAGCAATACTGTTTCGGCTGATCTTGTCCATGAATACCGTGAATAAGATTCATGACATTGGACTCCTTGTCTGAGCCCTATTTTGATGGTAAATTCTCTCGACTTTCATCCTGCTAATCTGACAGAACATTTACTTTCCTTATAAAAGGCTTGGATTGATCCTAATAGATTGATATTATTTAACTCCTCCACCAATTTTTTTGCCACCATTTGAATTAAAAATATTAAGTTAATACGTTTGTTCACAAGGAAGAATCCTTTAATGCAATTATTATAATTATAATGTAATACATACATGGCATACATAGGGCTGTAAATTAACTAGTCCGAAGAATCCCAGAAATCCAAACTGAAAGGGGGAATTTCCTAAGACGTTTTCTCAACAGTACTCTTCTCCATCTGCATTAAGGTTTTGTTTATTGTGTTTGTTTCACGTCCAATGACGCGCACACCGCATTGAGCATAGCATACTAGACATTTCACACTAGACGTACGCACTATGTATAATTTACATCGCTGTATCCCCAAAAGGGTTACTCGTATCAAAAAACGTACTAGACCTTTTTGTAGAAAATTTTATAATATACAATTTAGTACAATGAAATTTTGCCATAAATCTCACCGTTAAAAAAAAATCGAAAAGAATTAAAGAAAAGAAAACTGTATTTTTAATAAAACGTATTTTGTGACTTTTGACCGGGGTTCGATTCCCACTGAGGTCACAATACACGTAAATGTAGGTAAATGCACGTTGTCACGAGACGTGGCTGTGGAAAGCAAATCAAAACATTAAACAAATAAAACTTTTATTTATTAGGCGAAACGTCACTGGGCACGAATTAAATCGGAACATTGTTCTTAAATTTATAGTAACTAAATGTTTCTAGAATATTCCACACACTTATTTTTAAACTGTTTCTTAATTTGTACTTATTTATGCAGTTTTATTTTTTCGATCACTTTCTAGAAAATTCCGATCAATAATCGTACGTAGAAAAATTTCTCGCCCGCGGGTAGGTAGGAATATACGCGCTGGCCACACTGCGCTCCGTTGCTAATATCGCACTGGTTAAACGACAATCAAAGGTTGATGCGTAGTGCGACGCTCTTTCCTTTTATAGGTAAATAAATGTTTATTTATAATTATTTTACAGCGATCTTTAAAACGTTTCATATTTGAAGAGAATATTTTTTTCTATTACCAGTAGTATTCACGTAAAAGAGTCATGATAGTAACACTCAATATATGAAAAGATTTATATGATTTAATAAGAAATAATAGTGAATAAATTGTAAAATTATTGAGTACCGATAGTCCTTTGAGCTAACGACAGATATGTCGTAACTACATTGAGTACGCTTTTGTACTATTTGTTAGAAACACGATATTACTTACACACATGAAAATAAAAACATATTCGTTTTTAGGTCTAGTTATGTAATTTTTATGAGATGCGTTTCGCCTTATGAGAGCATTATCAATCTCTGTCACTCTGTCCTATATGCCCTATGTCCTCGTAAGGCGAAACGCGGCTCATATAAATCAAATAAGTAGACAAAAAATATGTGTTCTTTTTTATATTCGGATTAGTGACTATGGAGTTCTATAAACTTACTTTTGAAACAATAAATACGAAATTACCTATTATTTTTACAATATTCCATTGATTTAAAAAAAAATGAATTAATTTAAAATCACAACCTGATATTTATCTAGCTTTCATTTCATTTTTAAACATCTATTAAAATAATGCAAAAAAAACATTTCCAATTGCAAAATTGATTTTAAAATGAACTTTAGATAGGTACTCGTAGTTCATATGTAAGAACAATGATCCTCAACTCGAAAGATAAAAATGAACAGTTTTAAAAATGTGTTATTGATGGATTCGACGTAAAAATCGTGAAAATTATTAGATAAGATTATCTCTACGAGTAAGTTTTTAATATCACATCAACTATTGTAAGTAAAACGGAAAGTTTTCAGGTTTAAATTAATGATACCACGTGCCACCAAAAGCCTATCATATCTGGACCACTGACGAGTAACAATGCCCCATCTCTTGACATGATATGGAAGCTCATCTAGTTGTCTGTCCGTTGGGGGGGAGCTCGTCACCTGAGTAGCGGCTCGGTCACCTGTCTTGTTACAGTTGTGATTAATACCGAGCCGATCGCGTCGGCCGCGCACCCCACACTCCCACAACTTAGCGAGCGATGATTAATGTTCTTCGACAGGCATTCAGATCCCACGCAGTGACGGAGGTTAGAAAAATGGACAGAAATGTATTGTACAGACATATTTTTTTAATTGTAGAATTACGTCCATGATCACTATTATTATTAATTCAGATGTAATTTAATGATTCACCATTTAAATATAGCGTTAGCAAGTAAAAACTACTGTTAAATCTAATAAACAGCAAACGTGTGTATTTTTAGTGAAATTTAAAATAAATTAAATTTAAAAATATATTATAATTAAGTTCTGCAGGTTAAGTGTTATTTAAAGTGTGGCAGCTGTTTTGGCTTGTAAGGCCATTATTATCAAACTGTGGATATGCCATGTACTTATAATCGACTTATTTATAAGGTTTAAGTTACCCTTTCCCCCATGGATAATTAGACGTTTTCGGAGAAGCCCTGTATTAAGATTATTTTTTCCTAAGCACTTATCATTAAAGATTCCCCGGTTTATTAAATTCTATATTACGCTTGATTATCGAAAATCCCGGTTTTCTATAAGAAAGACAATCTAAGTACCTAGTACTTGTAAGCCGTGCGTAGACACACATTGTTTCGTTGTGTTGATGTTAACGGTATAAACACAAACACAATGAAATAATGAGCCTCGTACGCACGGCTTTCACACACTTATTCGATTGCCTTTTTAAAAGGAGAGAGGTTAATTTTACCCCTATAAAGAAACAAACAAAAGTTAAATTTTTTAAACTAAATATAGTTTTTCTAAACAAATATTCCATTAATATAATGGTACATGTTCTCAACGCATTCTCATGTATTTTGGTAAATATTACATTTATAAATAACAAATAAGACTAATAACAATAATAATGGATTTTTTATACACATAGGATCACTTTCGTTGAAAAAAACTCAAGGGCTCTTTGCACAATAACAGTTTAGTTCCCATCAGTATTTATTATATTTATAATTGAAAAATGCTTGTAAATAGATACAATCTTTTGTATCCATATCATTCGCATTCGTAATCTAAATTTGAGATCATGTTTGCACGGCATATTTTTCAGGCTGATAAAGGTTGCACGAGCTGGCTTAAGGTAACATTTCAAATTTCAAAAGAAGGATTCCGGCTTACATTTATAATGTAACCCAGGAATACTTTACTTTCAATATTTTCTAATTTTGTTCCAGCAATATAAAGACATCAATTGTCAACTGCATTTTGTTTTAGTTGTAATAAGTTCTAACCCAAAATATTCACACGCATTCACTACCACATTACTGAACCAATTCAGCCACAGCATAATAAAGTATAATAAATAATAAAGTAGTAATAAAGTATAATTAAGTATTTATTATACTGTGGTACAGCAGAAGATGTAATAATGTAATGCAATGAAGTTTAATATATGGATATAGTTTATTAGGGTAACTACGCCAATGACGAGGTAATAGAAAAAGGTACCCAGCCATCTAGCGCCAGTCATCGTTCGGCGTATTGTTTTTCCGTTGCTATACTGCCCGGCAGGTCAGATGATGGATACGAAGAGAGGTGTTGAAGCTAGAAGAACTACCGATTCGAATAATCAAAATATTTTATCGATTTGTATCGTCATGTTTGATAACGTATTGGTGCCCACATCTACACCTTGAAATGGTTATGTATAGGAGGTCCAAGATGCGTATGAAAATAATGTTACTTTGAAAAATGGGTAAATAAAATAAATCAGCAATTAAAGGGATGTTGTAGTATAAATAATATAAATTCAATACCCAACATAATTTTTTTTTGTTTTCAATAAGTATTATATAATTTTTATTATAAGATGAATTTTCGAAAATTATTATTAGATTTAATGTTTAATTCAGAATATTACATTCTTACCGATGAAATTTCCGTTTTTTTATACTGGTTAGTTGGAAGTTCAATACTATCAATCAATTATTGTCGTATTAAAGCTATCACATTTCTTTTTCGTAATTAGTTATTCCTTTGTGTTTCTGCAGTTTGTTTTTTCTTTGATATCGCTGTGTCTGCGACCATGGGAAAAATGAAAACTCGCGCTATTTTCGAATGTGAGTCCCGTCATGGCATTAATGCCGCACAGACGGCACATAATATTAACGACTCATATGTCTAGGTACCGCAAATGAAAGCATGGTGCGTTTTTGGTTTGATCGCTTTCGTTTTACAAATTTCGACTTCAACAACGAGCCCCGTGTATGACCGGAGACTACAGTCGATAGTGACGAATTGAAAGCTAAAGCGGAAGTGAATTCATAACGAATTAGTAACATCCTTTACAAATCCTTTACAAAAATAGCAAAGTGAATACCGTATGAAATTACTAAAGGACAACAGCAAAATCGCGTAAAGGATTGTTTTACTTTATTGATTCGTTACATTAATGAGGTAATTCTGGATTAGATTTTTACTTGTGGTGAAACGTAGATCTTTTATGATAATCGAAAATGTTCAACATAAGGGTTGGGTCCAGGGGAGGCTGGGAGACGGTCAAACCGTGTCCCAAACGCAAATTGAGTAAAAAAAACTGTGACAGTATGGTGGACCTATTTATTTATTTATTTATTTTTATTTATTTATTTTATTAATTACACGGCTTAATAGCCTTTTACAACAGGTTTATACATAATTAAAATACAACAAACGATTAAATGTAAAAGAAAAATAAAGGGTATAAATGTAAAAAAGTATATATATACATAGTTTAAACATAATGAGGTTAGACATATATGTAAAAAAAGTATATATGCAAAAAAGTGTAAAGTAGCAGGTTTATACATAATTAAAATACAACAAACGATTAAATTTAAAAGAAAAATAAAGGGTATAAATGTAAAAAAGTATATATACATAGTTTAAACATAATGAGGTTAGACATATATGTAAAAAAAAGTCTATATGCAAAAAAGTGTAAAGTAGTGATCTCAGAAATTTTTACTCACCGATAATATAGCAATATTAAATTTGAATAACCAGGTATATATAAAAAATTTAAGACATTATATAAAAATTTAATATTTTGAAAAGAAATGATCATATAATGATTTTTTAAATTTTGAGAGAGATAGATTTAAAATGTCGACATATGTAGGTAGTTCATTTCCAAGTTTGTGCATCCGAGGTATGCTAGATTTTGAACGATAGTTTGTGTCCAAATTATCACAATAAAACAGCATGTTTTGGCGGGTCCTACGTTTAGGTACTTTAAAATTAATACTATTCAGGAGTTCGCAACAGTCGAAATTTGAGTGTAATATTTTTAAAAGGAATATTATATGCTATGCCAGTATTGTTCATTACAGCTTCTTACAAAAATCACTAGAGAGGTATACTGTCAAGAATTGAAAACGATGATGGACAAGCTCGCTATGAAACAAAACATGTCAATTGCTCTAGTCTTCCACTTTTACACAACAACGCCCATCCACACATTGCAAATCGGACCGTTTTAAAATTACAGGAGCTTCCACTGGAAACTCGGTTACCGTTTTACTTTCCAGACCTTTCACGTACCTTTTTTTCTTGTTTTTCTGAATTAGGACAACTTTTTATACGGGAAAAATTGCAACTCCGATGAGACAGTGAAAAAAAAAATTCATCGATTCCCGTCCCCAGAATTTCTATGGAAAAAACATCAATTAACTTCCATTAAAATGGCAAAAGTGTATTTAAAACATTGGCCAATACTTTAATTAATTTAATGTATATATTTCTTATAAAATGTTTATTTATATAAATATTTTTTGTATAAAATGACAATTTCATATGTAAGGATCTAATATAATATATTAACTTTTATACAATTTATAACGCATGTGTCGAATCTAAATATTTTTGTAACTTTTGATATATTATTCACCTTCATGAAAGGCAGCCAAGTCTGGGACAAAATAATAATGAAAGCACTAAGGGCCGGTTGTTTCAAGTTGGATTAAAGTAAGTGTTCTCTTAAAGCATAGATTTTTACGTTCTCCACCAATCAGACGATCCATTTTCGTAAAAATCTATGCTTTTATCGACCGCTTACTTTGATCGAACTTGAAACAACCGGGCCTAATGCGGACGTGTAAATGGTAGGGGCAACTGCTGTATCCGTGGACACTACGCATATATCAAAAACCATAAAACCTAAAATTACAAAATAAATATTAAAGGTTAATAATTTTGTCATAAATAAACAGTCATTTCTTAAAACTTGTTGCGCGCAATAGAACTACAAGTATTTGTCAGTGAAAAGTAAATTGTTTACCATTCTCCATACCTTCTGACTAGTCGGTGAATGGGTTGCCTGTAAATCCGAGGTATTCTTTTTAAAGTTTCCGTTAAGTAAAGTAAAGTTAAAGGGTAAAGAAGTTTCTGAGATATCTCTACATGAGAGAGTACGGGCATTATCCTTGGCTTTACCCAACCGAGTTTCTCCAGGGTATGCTTGGCTACAATAGTTTAGAGACTAGAAGGAATGTGTATTTGATTACACATTTTTATCGATTGTTGCGCGGTATGATCGATAATCCTGAAATTATGCATTATGGTTTGTATGTTCCTGATAATTACACTAGACATCGTCAGCATAGATTGTTTCACATTCCAATATACAGGACCAACCTGCCGATGGTTATGCCTGTTGGAAGAGCCACAGCTATGCTGAACAAAATCGCTTTGGGTATTGATATATTCCATGTGTCTGAGGGGGTTTTCCGAAGCGGGATTCTCCTACACCTTTGACCAGATTTTATGTTATTTTTAATTTATTAAATATTTTCATTTTTGATATATACTTCCTAATATGTATGCCTTAAACATTTTGTTTGTCATGTACATATTATCATGAAATAAATTGAATTCTTATTAACCCGCCATTGGTGACGTCAATTTGACTTACAGCATTGGTGACCCCGGTCTCGCGCACCGGGATTTACAATGGAAGATATTTGGAATACAATGGAATAATTAAACTAAAATTAAAGTAAATTCTTCCTTTTTACTTCCTTTATCTCTCGTGGCTCGTGGCGTCTGCTTGCTTGATGAAAAAACTTTGGATAGATTTTTAACCCTTTTCCCGTAATCCAATCGAGCTGAAACTTTGCAAGTAGACTCGTGGCGACGATCAAGAAGATCTATCATATTTTCGTTAAAAAAATAAAATAATTATAGTATAATTTTGGATTTTTCAAAATTTTAATGGTTTTTTCATACAGTTCAGTAAGTTGTATGGAGATTCCGACGCATATGGTAGACACGAAACCTGAAAATGAGAAAGAGAGTATTGTAAAAACTTTGTTTTTATGGGTTACTTTTTTACTTCGTTTATATTAACTTGTGGCGTCTGTTTTGACTGAAATAACTTTGGATCGACTTTTAACCCTTTTTCCGTGATCCAATCGAGCTGAAACTTTGCAAGCAGACTCGTGGCGACGATCAAGAAGAGCTATCAAATATTCGTTAAAAAATTTAATAAATTTTTGTTTTTTTCAAATGTTTAATGGTTTTTTCATACAACTTACTTAGTTGTATGAAAATATTTCAACGCGTCTGGAAGACACGGAACCTGATTATAGTACTTGGATTTTTGGAAATTTTTTATTACTCCCTTTCATAGCGTCGCTCGACAGAAACCCAACGCGTAGGTTAAGCGCCAAACCAGTTTCCACTAGTAAATGGTTTTTATGGGTTACTTTTTTACTCCCTTTATATTAATTAACTCGTGGCGTCTGCTTGCTTGACGAAAATACTTTTGATCGATTTTTAACCCTTTTCCCGTGATCCAATCGAGCTGAAACTTCGCAAGCAGAATCGTGGCGACTATCAATTCAAATTTTCGTTAAAAAAATTTTTTTTGGATTTTTCAAATTTTTAATGGTTTTTCATACAACTTGCTAAGATGTATGAAAATATTTCAACGCGTCTGGTAGACACGGAACCTGATAATAGTATAATTTTGGAATTTTTTTATTACTCCCTTTCGTAGCGTCGCTCGACCGAAGCCCAACGCGTAGGTTAATCGCCAAACCAGTTTCCACTAGTAAATGAGAAAGGGAGTATAATAAAAACTTGGTTTTTACGGGTTAGTTTTTTACTTCCTTTCTTTTAACTTGTGGCGTCTGCTTGCTTGCTTGACGAAAAAACTTTGGATTGATTTTTAACCCTTCTCCCGTGATCCAATCGAGCTGAAACTTCGCAAGTAGAGTCGTGGCAACGATCAATAAGATCTATCAAATTTTCGTTAAAAAGAAAATAATAATTATAGTATAATTTTGGATTTTTTAAATTTTTAACGGTTTTTTCATACAAGTTGTATGGAGATTCCGACGCATATGGTAGACACGAAACCCGAAAATGAGAAAGGGAGTATTGTAAAAACTTTGTTTTCATGGGTTACTTTTTTACTCTCTTTCTTTTAACTCGTGGCGTCTGCTTGCTTGCTTGCCTGACGAAAAAATTTGGATCAATTTTTTATTCTTTTCCCGTGATCCAATCGAGCTGACACTTTGCAAGCAGACTCGTGGCGACGATCAAGAAGATCTATCAAATTTTCGTTAAAAAAATAAATAATTATGGTATCTATAATTTTGGAATTTTTCGAATTTTTAATGTTTTTTTCATACAACTTAGTAAGTTGTATGGAGATTCCGACGCGTATGGTAGACACGAAACCCGAAAATGAAAAAGGGAGTATTGTAAAAACTTGGTTTTTATGGATTACTTTTTTTAAATTTCAAAATGTCAAAATCTTAAATTTAAAAACTATTAATGTTGCATATGTCAATACAATAACACATATAATTATAAATACGTGTATTTGATATGTTTACTAAACTAAAATAAGCATTTTATTACATTACAAATGCCTACGTATACCACGATAAATATTATTTCACCTGCGTGAGAGAAATCGTGAAAGTATGATGTGACTATATAATCATAATATATATTAAGTATTATGACGACCCCGTGCGGACTCCTTTATATAAAATAATAATGTGGATTTGTTTATTGAAGCGCATTCTTTCGTTTTTATTACGGTTTTCTTTTAAAACTTCACAAATCGGAGGATAACAAACTCACCTTTCGATTAAGAAGTTAGACTAACTGATTTAACATCCGTGGGCTTAAGTGCCTAATAAAATACGTACAAGGCTTACAGAAATAATATCGTATCTTCAAAATTAATTCAATAAATTTGTTTAATTAAAAATAATCCAATAATACGAAATATTGCATTTTAAATAATGTTTATATTTAAATAATTAACCATATTAATATTAATGTACTTGTGTCTACTGTCCGTTATTCTAATACCATTTTAGTATACTGTTTGTAGGTACTATTAAAATCAAAACAATTAATAGGTATATTGTATTATTTTAATTAAATTGCGTGTCTTCTATTTTGATTTACGGAAAACCAGGAATTTTCCAGCTTCCAAAAAAAGATGAGAGCGACAGTTTTCTCGGAATCATTCAATGCGTGTTATTTTGTATCTTTGTTTTTAATATTTATTTCTCTCTTGCCACATTGTTTATACGCATGCTTTCTGATACTAAATCTTCTATCCTTCCACAAATACTGTGGTTTATCAATGAAAAATATTTTTTTTAAATATGTAATACGAAGTTTTTTTATACATTTGTTTTTAATATTTATTTCTCTCTTAGCTGATCTGTTTATACGCATACTTTCTGATACTAAATCTTCTATCCTTCCATAAATTTTGTGGTTTATCAATGAAATATATATTTTTTTATATTTACGAAGGTACGTATAAAATTGTCTATTCATATAACTAGGCTTTTGTTTGTTACAATTTTCCATATCTATTGATTATATGAACTAACACTTAATTATAAATAAACACATCACCAAATTTTATATTTAAACATGATACATTGACATATCTCTGTCTTGTTGAAACATGGACTCTAATAGGATGGGAAAGAGAATAGACGCTCTGGAAATGTAATGCTGACGACAAATCCTCTGCTTGATCGTGTTAAAAATTTGAAACCATTGCTGAATAAGCAACTAGAAATTTATACAAAAGACCGACCTGGTTAGATCATTGATGCATGATCACGGTTGCTTTTACCAAAATAATTATGAAAAAAAACAATTGAAAATCATTTGGTTTTACCGATCTTTTCATAATACATATTCTACGAACATCAAGTTTTAAAACAAGTAGGCTAAAATGAAACACTTTACAAATACTTAAACTATTAGAAAACTTTGTGGATCAACTTTTGTAAAAAAAAATTGAACTTTTCATTTTAAAACAAATGTGGTTATCACGTTTTTCATCCGAGCTCAGAACAGGTAGGCCACTTAAAATAAAATTCCCAGGCCGAGGCGACAGGTCCGGTCGGCAGTAAATTACACTTTTACTATCGGTATAAATGGTCGATACCTTTGTTTCAAACTGTCAATATTGACACAAGTCCTGACGCCGCCTTTTGGGAGTCGCGCAGCCTCCCGGACGTCTTCATCCGCGTGATTCTCTAATTTACGGCTTCCTCTCGCCATATATCAAACGACGTCTAAAACGTCTCGGGATTGAATTAAATTATGTTTTGTGCGAGTAGCTGCATCATAAAAATACACCTGTTTTGTTGTTATTCTAAAACATATTTTAATAAATCTTTTCGAGCATTAAACTTTATTAAAGGAGTCATTTTGCCGAAGAACTTGTTTTATCGTTTATCGTAGGATCGGCTTGTCAGAAACACTCAAACACAGCGTCTATTTTACAAATTACGTCGTCAGTTATGATTGCCTTGTCTATTTTAGACTATTAGATATATTTTATATATTTTAAAATATTATTTAAATATATTAATACTGATATCCTTTCCAAAGCCAATATATTATTATATGAACCATCGTATTTTTAAACTGTCTTTTCATACCCTTCTGTCTGCTTTTGTGAACCTTTTTATATTGTATCCGTTTAGTATCAGTTAATTGTTTGAGTAATGTAGATCTAATCAATTAATTAATGAAACGACTAATTTTAATACTCATTTAATTATTTTAATTATTTATTTATTTATTTACGGAAAACTAACAATACAAATAAAAATTAGATTACTCATGAATATTAAATAATATACAGGACGTCTTACAAGTTTCCACAGAGTTAACATGTTATATATTAACATATAGCAACAATTACTTAAGTTATAAAAAAAATTAAAGGTTTACGTTAAGAACAACCCACGAGAGTCAAAGAATTAAAGGTATGGAAAATCAAGAATGGAAAGGAAAGGACAGATCTACTTAGTAAAGAAGATAAGAAGAAAAATAGCCTAAAGATATCTGATCAATACATCTGCAAATACATACACAAACAAAAGAAAAATATTAATTAAAAAAATATTGAAAGGTTTATGACCGAGGTGAACATCCAAGTGTTTTAAATTCATAGATTGATGAATTAAAGAGATCCAAGTCACTTAATTAATATACGTACACATCGATGGGCAGAAAGAACTACCTGAAGTGAAAGAGTTTAAGTACCTAGGCTCAGTACTCACAACCGATGCAAACATTGACGCTGACGTAACCCACAGAACCCGTGTAGCATGGCAGAAATGGAGATCGCTTACTGGAGTTTTGTGTGACAGTCGTGTACCTGTGAGGACTAAAGGTTTTGTATACAAAACTTCAGTAAGACCTGCAATGATCTACAGCTCAGAATGCTGGACTGTAAAGGAGGTTCACGAGCAAAAACTCCACACCAATGAAATGAAGATGCTCAAATGGTCTGGGGTAATGAGATGTGACAGAGTAAGAAATGAGCATATCAGGGGTAATTTTAGAGTGGTCCCTGTTACTGAAAAGGTGAAGGAATCGCGACTGAGATGGTATGGTCATGTAATGAGGCATGGAGATCATGCAGTGCATTCCACACTCAAAATACAAGAAATAAAAAGAGGTAGAGGTCGACCCAGCGCCACATGATGGAGTAGTGTGGAAAAGGAACTGAAGAATGCCCAGTTGGACGAAGCGATGGCCCAGAACACGGAATCGTGGAAAAAAAGAATAAGGAGAGCCGAAATGAGAAATGAGACAAGAGAAAGATATATAGATGTATAGAAATATAGAAACTATAGAAAAAAAATATAAATATATTGTGTTGAACAAATTAAACAAGCGATCTGTAAGAGAGTTTTGACTAGAGTTAGTATTACAAAGTGAAAGGCTCAAGGTATCGACCAATCTAGTATTTTCTGGGTACTCTCAGGGAGATGCGCTGAAGCCATGCTAGGTAGTCAATCTAAGAAGTAGCTTGTTTATGAAGATATATAACATCAGTAGTATTTCTGCGATTGACCAGGGATGTGTTGTTAAAGAAGGTCGCGGAATCTACGTTACTGATGTGAAAAACGGAAGTTAAAATATTTTATGAATCTGTTTTGAACGCTTTTGATTCTGTTTATATGAACTTAATATTTGGAGTTCCAGACCTGAGATGCGTACTCGAGGATACTCCTAACAAAGGAAAAGTAAAGGGTCTTCATATTATTAATCCCTTGGAACTGTTTACGTGGGTGAAGAACAAAGCCTAGCAATCGAGAAGGTTTGGCGACCATTACATCAATATGTTTATCTAGCAAGAGTTTGCAATCAAGAGTTACACCAAGATTCTTTGCGTCCAATTCAGTGCTCAGAGGGAGCCCATTAAGAGAGTATTCGAACGATAAAATGTTTTTATTTCTGGTGAAACTAAGTGTTTGTTTTAATGTTAATATGAAGGTTAAGAGAACTGCAATAGGCTTGAAGACGATTTAGGTCTTCTTGAATTTTAAGAAAATCATCGACACACCTAACAGGAGCAAAGATCTTCATGTCATCAGCGTATAATAAAGTTAGTGCATTAAGAAAGCATTTACTAATATAATAAATGTATATGTTAAAAAGCAAGGATCCTAATAAAGAACCCTGTGGGACACTCTAAGGAACGTCAACCCCGCCAGAACTGAAGCCACCAACCACTGCAACTTGGCTGCGATTAGAGATGTAGGATTAAATTGTCCATCCTTGTACTATTTTTGATTGCATGATTTTTTGTTCATATTACCTCCACCTTTTTTGATTAATATCTCCTGTTTTATTTTAAACACTTCTACGAAAAATGCTTGCCCATAAATTATTAATTAACCCATGATCCTGACTCACAATCGACAAATATTAATTTGCACCTTTCACGCCATTGTACGGGTCTACCGAACATCTGCATGGACTTGCCCTACCTAGAGTGATATTACGAAATCATTCTCGAGCCCGAACGATCTCGAACGCAAAACCAGCTTTTAGTTTAAAAAATATATAATTGACATACTTAGACAGTATATGTGAATTGTCAACACGGATACAAGTATTATGGCATATATATTTTTTGGTAAATCATTATTAATCCTTCATAAGGTACCAAGTGACAAAAATATAATTCAACACAATAACAGCACCAAAAGTAGAAAGATACGCAAAACGATTATACGTAAAAACAATCAATCAAGTTGTGATACAATGTAACTCTAACTAAAAACACGACAGCTAATAATCCATTAAAACCTTAGCTTTGCTTTTTAACTTACGTTGCGACCAAAAACTCTAAATCAAAAACATAACAACTAATTATCCATTCAAACGTTAACTTCGCCTAGTAATTATGTTGTGACACAAAGTAACTCTAAATTAATAATACAACAACTAAACATGCATTTATGGATTTGGATAGTTAACTTTTCTTAGTAATTTTGCCTCACAAAAAAATTAATTATACGACAAAAAAATTACCATTCATACGTAAACTAGTTTAACTGTGGATCTCGTTTAAGACTGCGCGCGATTTAATTAAGTTTGTCATCAAGTTTAATTTTTATTAAATGGTAGTGTAGAGGTATACAATATTATGCAGGACGCCATAGATTTTTCAGACGATCAATTGATTCTATTGTGTATCTTGAATGGGAAACGTAATTTACTTAGACCTCTAACAGTACTTCTTTGTCGGAAGAAATAAACTTTAAATGAATTTTTCATCTGGGAATTGTTAACAATAAATATGTTATGTACATCTATCAGGTTTTGATAACTAAACATTTTTATGCCACAAAATAGATGAAAGGGTGACTAAGTGAATTAATTGAAATCTAACTAGGAATACTCTGATATTTTTTAATTAACTCAAATACGCGAGTGTGACCTTGAGCCTAAGTACCTTACTTAAGTGCACGCTTGAGATATGCGCCAGAGAATGTTTTCGTAATTCGCCCCTGGGATTCCGTTTAACATTCCGGGCGAACAGCCCTTATGGTTTCGATTAACTCGATTATTATATTTTAACAGGTTCTGTATGACTCGGCACTATTCCCGCTACTAGAGGCGTTCAATGATGCAGAGGTGATTAAATGATTGATTAATGACTGCGGTATTTTGCACCAATCGGGCGACTGGGCGGTTCAATCGGTGTTTAGCGATTCAAATCGTCAGGGTGGTGTTCGGGCAAAATGGGTTTATACTATTAATTATTATTAGTATATAATAATTTAACATACATATAGAAACAAATCAAATTAATCTATATTATTTGTTCAAACATATCAAATGTATCGATCAGGTAGTAACCTCACCTACGACTAAAATACAAGATAAAAAGAGTTGGTTGAACAATAAGTAAGTACATCAAAACTATGAAAATACCATGTCCTCTTAATTATTCAGCGATTTTCGTTCTGGCCGATACTTTGATATATATCTCATCTGTATCACATATATATCTATACTCATAAGCATCATAGGTAATATAATAATATTTTTATGTAAAGTAAAAATTATATTATCTACCCGACCTTCGGCGATTATGTTGAAAATTGTTAAAAAATTATTTTTTGTTCTTAAATTATATTGAACTGATTATCGGTAGTTTTAACACAATTTTATAAGATTCTATATATTTTGACACAAAAATTAATTTAATGAGTAGATATATTGGGTTGACATTTTTCTAATGTTCAGTATTACAGAATAAAATACCAAAGTCTAGAGACATTTTTGATTAAAATACAATACTTTATATAACAATTATTTAAATACAAATACAATTACACAAGGTAAATACAGAAAGTATATAAAAAGTTATAGTAACATGATGAGTTTGGACTACTAGAAAAGAAATATTAGAGTACCTACGGATATTATATGTATATTCTAGGGAGAGAAAAAAAACTGTCATTTGTTGAGAAATAGAATTTGGCGATATCTAAAGGTGAAGAGAAAAAACATAAAACAGGTTGTATAATTACTGCACTGCGAGGAGCATAGCTTCCAGGCTAATGATATTAAAATACGCGACTTTATTTACTTTTTGATTAAGAAAATGCGTAGGTAGTTCATATAAGATGGAGCCAAAAATAAATTGTAAATGTTGTTTTGGAAATGTATAAAATACCGATTCCACTACAATCGCTTGACTTGATTTACGACCATTTACAAACTACTGTTTCAGCAGACGAGGCGATGTCTAAACTTTGAGCCGCTTTTGAAAGCATTTCAATTTAATGATCAGGTCGTGAGTGTTTAATTTCGCGCACAATGTGCCTCGAAGAGCTCAGATGGAACAAAAGGCTGTTCACAGGCTGTGGCTACATTTGTGCGTAGCGCAAATTAAATTTTACCCCCACCTCGAGCTTTTGATCCTTTATGTAGCTCCACAAAGAAGTCAAATAAAAAATTCTCAAAAGAAATCATTTTCGTAATTTTCAAAAGATTTATTGGGTTATGTGAACTGGCAATATTTGTGTAGACTAAACATCAATACACGTCGTGAACTCATCCTTTTGACTCTACTCTCTACAGGTTGATACCCATCAACATTTCTTTAAAGTAATAAATCATAATTATTTATCTGGTCCTTTTATTTTTTGAGCTATTTCGATCGTAGCGCCTCTTTAAAAAAATCATCAAACCTGCACAGGTATAAAAATATGTAAAACATATTAGGTATACAAGTTTCAAAGTAATAATGTATTTTCGTTCTGTAGGTGTATCGTAATATTCTTATTGTAAAGACCAACATTTTACAGAAAACGTGAATGAAGCATGTTACAAGTATGGCCTGAAGATATAAAGTACTCGCAAAACAAAATTGTTAATAGCATCAAAAACGAACCAATAGAAAGAATCACGCAGTATAAGTAATTAGGTGCATGTTGGGTGCATGGTTAAACGAGAATTGGGATCCATTTCAAGAAGTAAAAGCTCGAATAGAGATGGCGAGAAGTGCGATTCTCAAAATGAGATCGTTATTTTCTAACCGACCTTAGCCTACAATTTAGAATGCGTATGATTCGGTGTTATATTTTTGCCATTCTCTTATATGGGGTGGAGGCGTGGATACTAAATCATGAACTGATCCACAAAGTAGAGGCTTTTGAAATGTGGCTCTACAGAGGCATATTGAAAATAACCTGGGTGGATAGAGTGACGAACGATGAAGTCCTCCGGCGTATGCAAAAAGACCGAGAAGTACTGCGAACTATCCGTACAAGAATGGAGTATCACGGACATATTATTTGGGAAGGTCCGATGTTTCGCAGGAAACCCGTTTGGCACGGTTCTAAATCGTGCAATCCGAGATGATGAATATGTTTACATAATTATCAAATCAAACAAACCTAAAATATTATAAGTATATCTCGGACGTATTAGGAGAGTATCTAGGACGTGTTATGAGAGGACCAAAATATAGTCTATACCAACTCACCATCCAGAGGAAAATAAGTGATAATAGAATCGTAGGAAGACGTCGCATTTCATGGCTGCGTAACTAGAGGGACTGGTGTAAGATTAAATCAACTGAGTCATTCCGTGCAGCAGTAAATAAAATTATAATCGCGATAATGATCGTCGACCTCCGATAGGAGATGGCACCATAAGAAGAAGAATTGAAAAAAAAAGCAATCTTTGACGTTGCATATCTTCGTAACTAGGTATTTAGGTCACGGTTGCTGAATATTTTTGACTCATAATTAAAGAATAAATCAACCCGTTAAGTATTGTGGACTATAATATAGCTCTATTACGACCTGTTTTATGAAGTGTCACCTAAATTTTGAAAACTCATTCGCTTTATGAATACGAGTTACGTACGAGTACATTTGTCTTAACATATTTACATATTAATTTAGCCTCAGAGTAGGTAATATCCAGTGACGCTAATGATGTTAATTTTATTACCTGCTCATCTACGGTTAATGAAGTTTCTGGTCTAGATAAATTATACAAGAATTTGATCAATCTGAACCAGATTGATTAAGTCTATTAAGAAGCCATAAAAATATTTTCACAAAATTTCTCTAAAATTTTCAATTTTTTTATTTTTTATATAACATTTACATTACAAACACAAATTTAATTCTCAAATTTTATAAATAAGTTAGAAAATATAAACATATATAAACAAAAGCAAATATTAAACATATATAAAAACATTCACATCAAAGGTGTAGGAGAATCCTACTTCGGAATACCCTCTCAGAGACAAGGAACATATTAATATCCAGAGTAATATTGTTCAGCATTGCAGTAGCTCTTTCAACAGGCATAACCATTGGCAGGTTGGTCCTATATATTGGAACGACGCTGTCTTAGGTAATTATCGGGAATATATAAACCAATGCTCCGTATAATGAAATGGCGATTATCCATTCTATATACAGTGGTAATGCACCAGCAAATCTAGGTGCGTAATTATATTATATATTATTCAAAGAATAATACAATTAATGGAGAATTTTCCAAAGCATTATATTTTTAATATTCACTACTAGTTTTTTTTAAAGATTTGAGAGATATTTATAAATTTAGATGTTTAGTTGAAGCTTAGTTCCTTAAAATTACACAGTTACAGATACAAAATAGCTTTACTCTATAATATAAGATTTTTTAAGTATTAATACTTTTATCAGTTAAAGGCGTGACCGTCAACTTTGTAAGGGTGATAAAATAACCAAGAACTTTCTTGATCCATCTCTATTTTGACATTCTTCAAAATTAACGTCATAAAATTTAATTTAAATGAAAACAAATTTAAAATATCTGCTGGTAAATCACAGAAAAGTATAAAGTCGTATTTAGAATACATAGTTTGCTCCTCCCTGAAAATGGAATCATCACGCGATTTTATTATCGGATCAAAAACCCCGCTCGAATTCTGCGAAGCGCAGCGCCACACTGGGGCATCATTCTCACCTCCGTGAGTTTGAGAAGGATACATTAATTTGATCCTTTTTACTCCACGGCCCCGTGATCACCAATTGGGTCGGACTGCTGGACCGGATTGGAAATGTTTTCGTGCCAGAGAACAGTACAAGAAGTTGGGAGAACGTGTTCGTTCATTAGTATTCCGGGCAAATGAGATGAGGTGATAAATTTAATAGCTACGAGTTGGATTCGATGGATTCCTTGTAAGTTTGTTACAAAAGCAATTATCGGCCCACTGATACAGGCTTTGATCCCGAGCAAATGTCTTAATTAGGCCGATAGACCGGGGACTCAGTGCCATCTACCGGTCGGGGCCAGATACCACGCCGCGGAGCCACGCTGACAACGTGGAATTAATCGTTCGCACCTAATTGTCACTCCACTCGAATAAAATATCTATTAATCGCTATCCGAGATTCCTTTATAAACACACACGACACAACTTAACATTATAAACTTGTTTCGTTTTATAAAATATGAAATTGGTCAATAAATTGCTTACTTACGAAATAGCGTTACTTTTCTTCGTGTTATATGTGTATACAATTATTATAATGGTTTTATTATTGTTTTTATATTCAAATAAGAATGCGCGGAGAGTAGGTACGAGCAAATGAAGACCATCTTTTAAATTATGAATGAAAATATTTGGCCCTAGCATAACTGTCACATTGAAAATTAGAATTTTAACAAAAAGGTTTACTGCTTATTCAAATTGAAGAGAAACATGTCCGTGTTGTTTAATCTTGATGCCATCAAATATTTAACAAAGCTCTTCATCAAATATGAAAAGACGGAAGACAAGTCTCCGCATGAGTTCGTTAAACATCTTGTCCAGTTGAATACCCGCGACGCAAGTACGGCGCAGTACTTGGAAATGTTCCTCGAATTGTCCAAACATGACGTGTTTCTAACTGCACTGTCCATGGCCATAAATAACAAGACAAGAGGATCGGAGAAAAGGTACATCAAGATCATAATGTATGGAGTTTTATTTAGATTTGAGGAATATTGCTTCAGGAAGTATTTTTTTAATCTAGAATATTTGATTGGAAGAAAAATATTAACGTTGATCACAAATTTCTTGCGGAAGGTCGATGTGATTTTGATTATAAAAAATATTGCTCAGTCAGTTTACGATATTTCGTACGTTACCGAATTCATATCAACGCCTTTCGTTAGATACCAACCTTATATTCAAGAAGTTTTAAATGATTACGTTTGTTTTCAAAAACAAGAAGCCTTGAAAAACATAAAACCTAAAACTGTCCCTATAAAAATGAATGTCTTGTCTCATGCACCGCGACAGAAAAATGATTCGCTTTCCGATCATCTCGATAAGAAAGAAATTCCCAACAAAGAAAAATTAATTTTGAAAGCAGAAACATTAGCTGAGGTTCACAAAAGAAATTTAAATATTTTATCAAAGTCTCACAAAAAGCAAGCCGAAGAACATCTAAGAGAAGCTCAAAAACTTGCTGGAAAATACACAGAATCTTTTAAATCTAACAAATTCGCGGAGACAATTGAGAAAATTGAATTAGAAAGAAAACCACCAGAGATTAAAATAATCAAAAAGCCTAAATTCTCCCAAACCCAAAATCCCGTTAGAACCACCGTATCGTCGCTTTTAAGATTCAGTTGTAATATTATCAAAGAGCAAGAAAGTGAAATCAAATGGATAGAAGCACTCTGTTCTGGAACGTTCGATTCTGCGGTTGTGGATGAACTTGCAAATAAAAAGAGGATACTAGAAGAAAAAGAGCAAGTCTGCCGAATAGAGAAAAAACATCTTAAAGGTTTGCTGTCTCACGAAGAAGCAAAAATCGCTAAAGAAAATCTTTTGAAACGAAACAAAGAAAGCTACGAACAATTTTTGGAAGAAAAACGCGACTGGGAGAAACAATTAGAAGACTGGAAAATTAAGGAACAAGAAAGAATGAAGATAATTTTGGATAGTACGCACGCAATTAAGCAAGCGGCCATAGAAGCCAAAGTAGAAAATCAGAAAAAGAAAAAAGAAATTGTAAAAGATCTCCGCGACCAAAGCGAAAATATTAGATCTGAAGTCATGAAAAATAAAATAGAAGAGTTACAAAAGCGTTTCCATATGATCCAAGAATTTAAAACACTACAAGCTCTTACTAAAGCGACGAATAAGGATAAAGTATTTGATTTAACTGAAACGGTTGGATTAGGATTGATGTGCGAAATGTCTTTGGTCGAGCTTAGGGAACGTCTTTCAGTTTTAAAAATCGATATAAAAGAACAGCTGGAGTCCAGAAAAAAGCTTGTATCTGATCTCAGAGACAAAGCTAGAGAGAAAGAACAGAGGGCGCAAGAAATCATCGCCGAGTATTTGCAAGAGCGGAAAACTAAAGTCAAAAAACAGCCTTCCACATACTGTAATTATTGTTCTGCCAATGATTTAGACAATGAAATTTCCATGTTGAAAAGTAAATTGGAGGAGAAACGGCGATTGAGAATGCTGCTAACGAAAAATAGTACGTTGAAAATATGTTGATTCGTAATTATTTTTTTAAACATTTCATAATTACCCATTTGTACATTGGTGGCGATGTTTTAATTATATTGTAATTTTTAAAAATGCTATGAATTTCAATATTTTTATTTCAGTTTGAACACGCAAATTTTATTTCCTTTTATTCCTGGTCCTCTAAGGATTTACATAACCCATCAAATGCATATTCAAATGCAAAATGTTAAAAATGACTCGGTGGCTCTCGCTCGGCTTAATTAAGCCGTACGGAGCAGGAATGTGATCACGGGACAGATTTACCTTCGGAGCACCAGGCTCGAAGATGATGAAGGAAGAGGAGAGGCCGCGGGCAGTCTGGGAGCCGCGTTGTGAGAGAAAGCGCTCAGTCGAAGAAATAACTTTAAGGCGAGGACATGTTTATAACTTAATTTGTATTGACAGGCTGTAAGCTCAGTTACTATTAATGGCGTTTTCAGATCTGGTATCGAAGATCAACAAAAAATATATTTTCCAATAATTTACTGAAATGTTTATGTTCTAGTCGATTAATATGTGTGTGCCTCGCGAAGTTTCACAATTTAAACACATTCTATATCAATTTCTTAATAAAAAACCGCACTTAATACTACCCCGCCCCACCGCATCGACTGCGACGGAATGTCAAAACTATAAAAACCTTTTCTCGCTAGTATTATTTATTCAATACTACATGAGGACGTAGGTAGATAAAAATAATGTTATGTTTAAATTATTATAGCGCGTCTCGTTTTATATAAAAAGGTGAATAACGCGCCATCTCTTATTATAGACATCAGAATTTTCAAAATTAGTTTTCATAACAAGAAGCTTCTATTCTATAACAAGAAAAAGAAGAATAAACATCTGTTTTTAATTTTTCGGAAGTTTGTAATTTTCGTTTTCAGCTCGGACGAAGTTCAGAGCATTACAGACAGGTCCAAATATATATTTAATTAATATTTTGTTTTTAAATTTATTACCAATCGTATGTGAAATTTATTTCTAAAATTCGGCCAATATTAATGCGATGATGGCCGTGTTGCGCGGAAAAGTGGTCGATCAGTGTCCAGGCCGGGCGCGCCGCCGCGGCCAGCCCGCCCGCTGCCCGCGCTCTCCCACCGGGAGCCGCCCGCGCCGCCGTAACTCTCGCCAGCCACTATTTACTGTGGTGCTAAATGAAATTTGCCAACTCCCATCGACGTTTTAATCAACTTTACAGGCGGGGCGCTAAATTTGTTTATTCATTCATTTACAAAATATTCTTTGTTTGGGCCGCGGAATGCATTTATTTATTTGATCAAAAGTTTTTCAATTTGCATTTTTAATAATATTATCGCGAGAATAGACCAAACGTTTGTGATGAATACTGAGATTTTTTAGGTTTATTAAAAACAAGCTGTTCGTACACGGCGTTACACGGATTAAGGATTAAGTTGAAAATAAATTTGTGAGGGGAAACAAAGGTTTGATTCGAACGGTATAGATTTGCATCGAAAATATATCAGGGGAGGAAAAAAGGTAAAAGGGGAGGGAGGAAATATAGCCTATGTTACCTGCCGAGTCCTAAAGAATAAGTTTCCAAATTTTGAGTCCGATCGAACGGTCGAACGGTACAGATTTGCATCGAAAATATGTCAGAGGGAGGGAAAGGGATATAGGGAAAGGGGTGAAATATCGCTAATGTTACTCTCCGAGTCCTAAAGAATAAGTTTCCAAATTTTGAGTCCTATCGGTCAAACGGTACAGATTTGCATCTTAAATATATCTTGGGGAGAGGAAGTGGTAAAATAATAGGGCGGAAATATTTCCTATGTTACCCGCCGAGTCCTAAAGAATAAGTTTCCAAATTTTGAGTCCATTGAGTACAGATTTGCATCGAAAGTATGTCAAGGGGAGGGGATGGGGTATATGAATAGGGGGGAAATATCGCCTTTGTTACTCGCCGAGTCCTAAAGAATAAGTTTCCAAATTTTGAGTCCGATCGGTCAAACGGTACAGATTTGCATCAAAAATTTGTCAGGGGAGGGGAAGGGGTATGAGAATAGCGCGGAAATGTTTCCCTATGTTACCCGTCGGGTCCCAAACCATTAGTAAGCAAAATTTGAATCGAATCAAACACACGGTGTGGATTTGTATAGAGAATAGACAGACAGACAGACATTGAGTTTCATAGGTATAGATAAGTATACAGGAATTCTAAAGTTGATATTCTTATAGAATCAAAGTACTGATAAAATTACATTGATGTTTTATTCATTTAAATGTTATAAAACTTCTATATTAATTTTTATATATCTGTACGTATAAAACTCAATGTCTGTCTGTCTATCTGTTCTCTATACAAATCCACACCATTTGTCCGATTCGATTCAAATTTTGCATACTTATTCTTTAGAACCCGGCGGGTAAAATAGGCAACATTTCTCTCCTATTCTCATACCTCTTCCCCACCCCCTGACATATTTTCTATGCAAATCTGTACCGTTTGACCGATCGGACTCAAAATTTGGAAACTTCTTCATTAGGACTCGGCGAGTAACATACGCAACACTTCCCCTCTATTCTCATACCCCTTCCCCTCCTCCTGACACATTTTCGATGCAAATCTGTACTGTTTGACCGATCGGACTCAAAATTTGGAAACTTACTCTTAAGGACTCTGCGGTAATATATTTGATATTTCCCCCTATTCTTTTAACCCTTCCCCACCCCGGATATATTTTCGATGCAAATCTGTACTGTTTGACCAATCGGACTCAAAATTTGGAAAATTATTCTTAAGGTCTCGGAGGGTAACGTGTGCGGCATTTCCTCCCTATTCTTTTAATCTTTCCCCTCCACTGATATATTTTTGATGCACATCTGTACTGTGTTTGAACGATCGAACATAACGTTTGGAAACTTATTCTTTAGTACCAAGGGAAATGTATGCGACATTTCCCCCCTATTTTTTACACCTTCCCTTCCCCATGATATATTTTCAATGCTACGATGGATATACATATTCGAGAAGCTATGTATGTAAATTATAATTCCTTTTTGATATTAGATTTGTCTGCAGAATTGTCAATCGCCGCCCTTCTGCATTCCTCAGGCTCAGTCGGCTGGGCGTCCCATTCACGTACAGCTAATAAAAAGTTATCACCCCTCCCCGGATTAGCATAACCGGTAGGGGATAGGTGTAATAATGGCAATAAATATCAGGCCGCAGTCCAATCGCCCGTCCCTACCGTCCTAACAAATGACCGGCGATTATACTGCGCCGCTAATTATTTCACGGTGCGCTGATTCGTGCTTTATTTTTACGACCGGATCGATCATAATGGTGGATTTTATTTTTGATAAATATAATTATTTATTGATTTGCGCTGTTGAATGCTAAGCTTTGCTGTATGATTGTGTGCACAGCAACCGAATCAAAGTATAGACTGGTAATAGGAGGAGGAGGACCTGTACAATCTGCATTATTACTGCTTTTAAATGTTGGTACACCGTCTCCACTTTAGGACTAATCAAAATTCAACATTTATTTTCAAAGAAGCATAGAATTGTAACTCGTATATTCTCTTTTCATTATTTAAATTTTATTAAATTTTCTGGAATAAAGCTGTAGATGCACACCTAACTGGCAATGGCGCGCTCGACGGTTCAGTTGGCTCATATGGCGGATCTCTCATCGGTCACCTCTATCTGGATTTGTTCTTGGCTGGATATCGCTGGGGGATGGTACACTAAGTTATTTCTTGCTATATATTGTGCTGATTGCGTACATAACAAGGCTCCTTGATATGTTTAATGGTTGGCAATAACACTCCATTTACTGAATGACACGGAACTAACAAATTATACATATTAAATCCCTTAAGTATAGATTTTTAAAAACATACAATAAATAATAATATAATATATGGATAAGACATTTATGAATTACTACCATCCAATGTTTTGTGAATCATGACATGAGAAGTTACAGTATCCATTTTTTAATTATTTTTTTAAAAAAACTATTGCGAAGAATAAATTATTCTCAAGGTGTCGTTACTGATCAGATAAAACATCGTCAGCTATCCTGAGCGGTGGTTGTCTTCTATCCCAATGAATTTAATTACTATATTATTTTGACACTATACCTAGGGAGTAAATTTACTAAAATGTACATATGTATTCATATTAGTAAAAACCATCGTTGTCTTCAGGACAAGAGTTCTTCTTTGTGACAAGTCTGATAAAAGAGACTGTTTACGATAATAAATATCTATTTGATATGCCATTCATTCCATCAAATTTATTAATCAATTACTAAGCCACTCAATTTTTTATATCGTTTAAATGACGCAGAGGTTATTAACCACAGAAACAAGAATAGATGCTCTGCGTTGTTAGCACATTGAATGTTAACTACGATTATAGTCGTAGCTAGTTTTGCGGCGAGCGCCAACTAAAAGAATGATCATAGTATGGTACGGTAAATTATTCTATAGTCTCTTTTAACAGAATCAATAAGTAAAATAATAACAAAATAATAAATAAAAAATAACAAAAATACAATAAAAAGTCACAAAAAATGCAATGTAATGCATGTTAAAAAGATGCAATACAAAATCTTATAATTTACAAATGAAAAATCATATAAACCAGATAGAAATTTTATTAAATGTATAAAAATCTTTTATAGATAGGTACGATGAAAATCTTACAAGATATACAAAATACAATAAATTCACTTTTCTTTATAATTTGCCTCTTTTTCCATAAAAATTGGGTCAATGATAAATTTTTCAACGATGTTCGATACTCAGAGCATATTTTTAATGATATTTGGCATATACATAGCTGATTTTTTCATTTTATTGAGCATATTGCCAATACAAGTATACTTACTGGTAGTGACAATCATTCTATAGTGGCACCCTGTTTTTGGTACCACTGAATTTTTGACATTCAATGGGTTAAAAGGGATTTGCGTAGAGTAGGTACTGTTCGTATATCCTCCAATTTTTTTTCTGTTCTAACAAGTATATATTTAAGATATGTTGGGGTATAAAAGCAAAGGCAGCTATATCCAAAAAATTAAAATAATGTTTTGAATGAAATCACCGAGATTTACTAATTAAAAATGCACTGAACTCTAAATTTATATATCTTGTCATATAGAAGTTGTGACATAGTCATGTTCCGCAAAAGATTATATTGCAATTACTTGGATATGACATTTACAAGCCGCGACAATTGACCCCGGGCGGTACTGTTGCATAGCGCGCATCCGTGAATAGCGGTCGCTCAATACCCTAAGCTAGGTAAAGCATAGAACATGGTTCATTCGCAATTGGGAACCCAGAGCGCTGAGTTGACAAATCGTCCCCTGTGCAGTAAGAAAAAAACCCGAATTTTTAAACCAACATATTAGTAAATTATAAATCAACATATATTGTAAACTGATGTTTTAATATATTGTAAACTGATTAGGGACCCTGCGGTGACGCAGGGTCCCTAATCACTTATCACGACGTGGAGACATGGGCCCACATAAGAGTCGGTAGATGGCCCCGGAATTTCGGAGCTGGAGTCCGGGCAGGAGGAAGCTAGATGACCCAGAGGATTTTACGACCGGATTACCTTGCCTCGTAGTGGTGCAGTGAATATGGTGCAGATCTTTGAGGGCGCGTCGGCACGGCGGTCGCGTTCATATATCCCAGGACCACGCGAGACTACAGGGCAGCAGCTGGAGGCCGTGCCAGGCCTTCTCCGGCATGGTTACCACTTATCAAGGGCTGGCAGGCTGTTTAAGTAATGCGACCACAGTGCTCAAGGCCAGATGAGTACCCACATAAATTGTTGTTTAGCCTAGGAAAGGTTTTCTGTTGTAAAGTCACAAGACATTTTACGATTGACACTATTGTACCATGAAGACGTCAAGAAAAATTATTAGATTTAAATTGCTTATAATTTTTAACTATGGATTTAAAGATTGTATTGTCCGCCTTGCACGAGAGATGGGATCTATTTTGGGAATTATTTTGTAAAAATGAGGGATAAATGGGAGTAATTAATATCAACCTAGATTAATCAATTTTCGAGTACTGTGAATCAGAGTTTTATTGTGAACCTACCTTATATTGTGTAGGTCATTCTTTTGCTTGCGTTCCGAAACCTATTCTATGTTGGAATGGCCGTCGACTCTGACCCTGACAAATTTTATGAGTTCATGTTTCTCTGATGATGCTAGTCGATGAATGACGGTTGGTCTGCCATCCTAACGATGAGACACAAACGTCATAATCTATCCCATGCAAATTCATGTTTTCCTATAAAATTATAGGCAGTGTTTTCTATAAAATCTCGAATACAGTACATTATAAATTAGTAATCCTCGATGACTGCTTTAAATTCTTTTTTGGATATTTATACCCCTCATATATAGTAAAAAAATTGTAAATATTTATCATTACACAATGGCCTGTTTCCGTAATATAAATAATACGATCAGGGGCGTGCAGTGAGAACATTGAAGCGTGACATTTAGATAAGCATATGTTTTGAAAAAATCGAATTAAAAGATGTATCTCGTAATATTGCTATCTCAATTATTATAATATTATTCAGATTTTAATACCTAAATCATAACATTCGGTGATAAAAATATTTTATTTTAATGTTTTTTCCAAAATATTGGTTTCCATAAAATTCATGCAAAACACAATATGAATTTATTGTATTGGTGTCAATATATTGTATTCAAGTTCACAATTCTTGTACAATCATTGACTCAAAGTCGGCGTTGGCAGTAATAAAAAGTATATCATTTTTTATTTACCGTTTACTAGTCCAAATCTTTAGATATTAAAATATGTAGATAAGTATATTAGTGGCGATAATCTATTAATCTTACAAACATGTTATTTTTCGATGATGACGACTGCGAAGAATGTCATGAATGTTTCATGTTTACAAATTATTTGATGAAAAGATTAAAAAATTATAGGAAACTTTATCATTTACATATATAGGTCAACTTGGCAAACCTTTCAAACAATCACAACTACTTTTTTTACTAGTTTTTTGTTATTATTGCTATAACTCTCTCTGGTATTATAAGTCATATTAAATATGGACAGAAATAGTAAAAAAAAAATTGTTCATACAAATAATAATATTTAAAATGATTTTCAAGATTCAAGATGATAAGAGTAGAGTATTCTAGTCACGGGTTTAATCATAAGTAGCTGTGAAACTTGACAAGTAGCTTCATTGAAGGAACCGAGGTATTTTTTAAGTAGTAGGTATGCCTACCCACATAATATAAAGAAGAAAAAAATAACCATTTTAAAATTGAAATATAATACCCTTAAATTGTTTTATTACCTTTGTGTGCTGGTTCAAGATAACGATGAAATCTGAATTAGCTTAATTATGGGTCATTGCATTTCTTCCTCGGGCATGTGTTATTTCTGAAAAATGACTTCGCAAAATATGTTAAAGACACACATATGCGTAAAACACAAGATTAATAAAATAATAAAGCAAATGGTACCAATAAGGTTATTGCTGAATGGCTGAATAACCATAAGCAGACAGCTTACAACATCTTACTTGAAAGCGAATGATATCACTCATTTTTAATTTTTTTATCCATGTAACTTTGTTTCTATTTTACTTTGCTATCCTATTTATCTTTATTTCTATTTATCTGATTTCTAATTCAGCTAAGAAGTTAAGCCTCTTTATATTACTCTTTTTTGAAATGCAGAAAATACATTTAAATGTGAAGCGGTTTCCCTAGAATATAGGGAATTAAGTAATTTTTGGAATATCATGCAATATTCATACATACATGTTCATACATATATACATACATGTTTATACATAAATAAAAAGTACTATTTTTACTCCCTTTATATTAACTCGTGGCGTTTGCTTGTCTTCTTGTCAAATTTTCGTAAAAAAAAAATAATAAACTTTTGGATTTTGAATGGTTTTTTCATACAACTTATTAAGTTGAATGAAAATATTTCAATGCGTCTGGTAGCCGCGAAACCTGATTATAGTATAATTTTGGAAATTTTTTATTACTTCCTTTCGTTGCGTCGCCCGACCGAAGTGAAAAAAATGTTTCAACTAGTAAATGAGAAAGGGAGTATAATAAAAACTTGGCTTTAATGGGTTACTTTTTTCTTTACGAGTATCCAGCGACCATCAAAAATGTCATAAGGTATCGTGAATTTTTCACGAAAATAATGATTTGCACATTTTCATAAAATAATGGATATTTCTGAATGCAAATTTGACTTTTTGGGAATGGATATATCAGTACTACAGGTAGTTTAAGTAAGGCGTGGCGTTAAAGCCGCGCTATAATATTTTTATCCATTCATATCTCGCTGGTGCAGCGTGACCCGTGCCTCAGCAGTGTCCACCATGCTTGTCCATCTTAAGTTATTGTTATTAAGTCGTTCATTTCTATTTTCGTACCGTTTGTATCGACCTAATCCTGCCATCTCACGTTGAATATGTCAACAGTCCTTTATACTCGGAACAGTTAACTCGCTGTAGAGCTAGCACATTGATTTGGCTGAGTATAAAATTACTCAGGACTCAGGCATGGGACTTAAACTATGCCCCTTCTTCAGGTGAGGGAGTACCAATAGGGTCACGGCGGATGTGTTAAGTATGTCCCTCCTTGCTTATATTTAATACACATTAAAGTACGAAGTCTGCCCCCTCTCGCGTTTATTAAGAATATCAATTATGTATGTTATATTTTTACACATTAAATTATATCTAAATTTATTATGAAATTCTTTGTACCCCTCGTTTCCTTAAAAATAGACTTACATACTACATACACATACTAGACAAGCATTACGAAACCTTGACGAAATACCAAAAACTAAGACAACACATGGACAGAAAAATTACTCATACATAGGGCCTAAAATATTTAACATATTTAAAACAGACTTCCCGGAAATCAGAATATACTCAATTAATAAAATAAAAGCTTTAGCAAACAACTGGCTTACCTCCAAAGGTAGAACAGCAACTGAAAATTTACTTACTGTAATTGCGTAATAATGTCTTTAAATAAAAATATATACCTATATAAATTAATTAATTAATTAAGGAAAATAAAAAAATAATCTTAAACAAAACTTTAACCCTTTTTACATTAAACAATTATTCTACACATATTTACACTTGGACTTATGACTAACTCAACTTTCACTAACATTCCACTTGATACTCTATAGATACCTTATGAAATTACCTTATGAAAATAAATACTACTGACGAACTCGAAAAAATATTATAATTGTGTGCTATAACGCCACTCTGGGACAGGCGTAGCCTAGTAGAGTGGCATAATCCACAAATTAAACAAAACAAAAAATGTGTAATTTATCTTATGTTTTATTGTTAAATTAGTATTAAGTATCTTATTTGTAAACAAGGATTTTTAAATAAATAAATAAAAAAATAAAAAAATACGATTTGGGTATTTTTTAAATCTGCCAATGGAAAAATAACGCCCTACTCGATGCGTTTTTAACACAATCATAATATAGTTGATTATTGATTATTGATGCTAATTGTGATCTTCACTCATTAACTCGGCCAGTGACCAGCCTAGTGACGCGAGATCCGAACGACTATTTAATGCGAGTTGTTTACTACTCGTGAAACGGTAATCGTTCTTTATTGGCAGGCAGATGTGGCCGTTTGATCGGGAATTTGTATTTTGATTATCCGAGTGGACGCCTGACATTAATCCGGCCCCCTCTCCGCGCTGCGCCGTCATTAATAGCCCGACGCGTCTTCGGACCTAAGAAGATATTCGAGGCTATAAAAGACGAGCGAGAGAAATACACAACGTCATCGGTTTTATGTCTCGATTACTTATTATTATTATTTAATTTAGTCATATCCAAAATATTATCGATTTTAAATGATCGAACAAATATCTTAGTTACTTTGGAAGGCGCCGAAATTACCTTTTCCGATATATTTCATTATTTATTTACACGTTTCTATGAAGCATCCAATCGTATAGATATATTTCTATATTTAAATACTAATGTATATTATACAATACTACCCACTATCCTTCATTTTGCAAAGCATATTATATTTATTCAAATTTAAAATGCGAATTCTAGTGGGTATGACTAAAATAAGTGGTCAAAATAAACACAATATACAAAACATATGATAAAAAATTTCTTTTTAATTTTTTTCAACGTAAAATTCTAAAATAGTAGATAATTATTAAGAAAAATTTGTATCTAGTCAATTGAATTAGAATTCAGCAGCAGGTATATCCAAACCATTATAAAGAAAATGCGTGTACCAAGCATGAACAATATTTTATATGAAGAATGTGTGAAGATTTTTTTTTAAGGAAATTTTTATCATTAAATCTTAGAAATAAAATTGACACTTAAATGCAACATTCTGTTAACTTTTCCAGAATAATTCGAGTTGTCAGAAATGAGATGATTCCGAAAGGTCGCTACACGTTGAATCAATACCAGGCAGAGACTGGTCCGTAGTCAACTTGGTGATGGAAGACGATGACGTAGTCATAGTAGGCCAGCCAGCTAAAGGCGACCGGGGACTGAAGTGCGATGAGGGGGTGTCATCTGCTAGCAGCCCCATTTAGTGCTGCACATGCCTACATCGATTCCACGAATTCTAGCGGGCATAGTGATTCATACCACTATCAAGTATATAAGTCACTCACAAGGCACATTCCTTATGCTCGCCTTCAGTTCGTTGGCCGACTATACTTCTCTTAATTACAAAATACGGTAAATATTAATAAAACTGTTTTTCTTCCAAAATCCTCGGCGCATAAGTAGGTATTGTGCGCTAGCAGTAATTCATTTAAAAACTTTATTTGTTTGCATTTTACCTTTATTTTATTTATTACATTGTAATTGTGTAAACCATATTAAAGTTTTACGCGTCTTGCAATGTATCAACATTAACCTGATCGATGCATTTAACGAAAACTTGCACGAAATCTCTCTTGTTTCAACGCACGGTCATATCAAAACCTTTTCCTATACGTATTGTGAATAGCTCTAGCGGTAATCTGACAAGATATGTAAAAAATCATTCATATTTATCAGTTTTCAAAAAAATGTTTCAATTTCTCTTGATTGATTAATCTAATTGATGTATATTTTATGATATATTCTTCTCGTATCTAGCCGTACACCCGTGAAAAATTACAGGAAATACCTACGATAACATTGGTCTGCAACAAAATCCTCCATCAAATAAAAATATGATTGTTTCGGACAAGAAAAACCGGCGGCCCTGTAAAGGGCCTTTTTTGACCAACCTGCATAGGACGGTGGAATCACCCCCTATTTTTGCGTGTTCCCGTCAGGAACAATGATGAATATAAAGAATTTAGCGTGCTAAATATATTTTGCTTTAATAATTAAATAATACACGACTTGGTATACACCACTAAATTTTTCTTTATCCACCTCTTTAAGTTTCGGGAACGAAGTTCCCTTCCTCAGGAGGATACAACACGGCATAATACCCCAGTAAACACAAACTTGAAGGATACATTGTATACTAAAAATTATTTATTACATGATCAATGTATAGTTAACTAGTGGGAGGAGAGTGG
Source organism: Agrypnia vestita (assembly GCA_016648135.1). Taxonomy (NCBI): domain Eukaryota; kingdom Metazoa; phylum Arthropoda; class Insecta; order Trichoptera; family Phryganeidae; genus Agrypnia; species Agrypnia vestita. The sequence continues at coordinate 169,829 of JADDOH010003929.1, forward strand.
GCGGTGATGATGCGGTTTATAATAAATAAAGGTGCATTGAGATTTGTTCAAGCGCTAGAAAAGTTAATTTGCGGGAATTCAAATATCGACGAGATGCTTCTTTTTTCACCAAAAACAATTGAACAGAAATTGGCGTGGCGTTTGGAATAATTTGAATTACATTATGCGGTTGAGTTATCAGTAGGTACGACAAATGTCGCAAGGCATATTAAATGAAGGTAGGCGGAGTGTGATTAATTAGAGATAAAAAGGATTATGAGGACAGGATTGGTAGGCCTCCATCTTACTAAAGTCCAATTCAACCACAACCACCGCCTCTATTCCTCCATATTTATCACTGGCCAAACCAGGCGGAGTAAATAAAAAGGGTAGGGGAGAGGTGTTGTTAGGGAATAATTAGGGGATTGTCAACTTTGTTTTTCTTATTTATAATTGGAAAAATGTTAAGTATGGGGTTGTTTGGGAAATGAATTTGACTGTTTATTATATTATTATTGAGGTTAATATTTTTTCTTCTTTCTAAAATTTCAAAACTATCTAATTGTCTATTATTTTTGTTATTTTGTAAAATTTGAAGACCTAAATTGATGTCGAAGTATGGTCATGTTCCAGCAAATGGTTTGCAAATTCCGAGTATCCATTTCTATTTAAACATCTTAAATGTTCCTTAATTCTTTTTTCTATACTTCTCTTTGTTTTGCCAATGTAAAAGGCTGTACAATCTTTACATTCTAATTTGTATAACTATGTCTGTAAAAGTGTCTTCGAAGTATGTTAAATATTTTGTATATTTTGCTTTTATTTTTTTCCTTTCACGTACTCCTGCTCCAACCTTTGGACCGCTCTGAGATTCTCAGCGAAATTAAATACGATCCTGGTTTTCATCTGAGAATCTGCAATATCGGTGCTATCAGGTTGACCTGACCATAGAACGCTGGAATCACCCCCTATTTTTTTAATGTTTTTTAAAATTGCTCAAAATTCTCTTTTGTGTTTCGATCTCGCATTAACGCTACTTTTTTCCATTCCATCAATTTGTATATAGAAAATGGCTCAAGTTGATAGAAAGAGAGGGAGCTATATCGCCTGACGTTATTTTTACATCAAAGGATGCGCATAATTTTCTTGGGAACATAAAACGTGAAGACTACCAGGAAATTAATTATCCAAGAACTTTTTTCTTCTTATAAAGCCTTAAAATGTAACATGCCCCTAAAAATTCATTTTTTGGACTCTGACTTGGATTTCTTCTCCCCAAATCTTGGTGCGGTGTCAGATGAACACGGCGAAAGGTTTCATCCAGACATGTTATTACATATAGAGAAGATATAACGGAAAACGGTCAAAATCAATGCTTGCAGATTTTTTTTGGTATATTTGTCACGAAAATCCAATAGAAAATATGAATAAGAAGAAAACTACAAATGTCATTAATAACAAGTTATTAGATTGTTTTAATGATTTTAATGTTTTTGAGCGAAATATGTCTACAATTGTCGCAGTTATTAAATTTATGCTTAGAATATAATTTTTTATTAAAAAATCCATTACAAAAAGTACACGTGGTACATATTTTTTTTATGCTATATCTTTATTCAGAAGTATCAAACCTATAAAAATAATTCATAATAATCCAAAGGAGAAAAAATGTTTTTTGCTGACCAGTGTAATTAACGATTTGCATGACTGCGCAACATGACGCGCGTTGATTGCGTGTCGCACTCTAATTATCTAATGTTTCATTTCAAGAAAATTACTAATTTTCTGATCAATAGATAGACAGACAGACAGACAAAGAAATTATTATATTTAGATCTCAAATCACTTGGTAACTAGAAGGAAGTCCCGTAACGCCGGACGGCACCTAGCGCCGGACACTCGCACTATCTCGAAAAGTCATAATGAGTTCGATTAAAAAATCGTTGAAAGGGGTGTGGGGGAACATAGTGATATAGGGTCACGAAACGCGGTTTGCCTGTGAGGTGAACAGCCACGGTTGGAGCCGCCGATTGCTGTATCTGGCAAGAAGGCACTGCGCCACATAAATTGTAAGTGATTATTACTTGCACGGTTTTGTGTTTAAGTGTTTATGTTTATTGTTAATAAAGATAATGTTCCATTATAATTCGTATGCTGTGAAAGTTTTAATTAATTTCCTAAACAGTTTCAGTATTAAACACGTACTTTTGGGGATTACCTGTCCCCTAGTACTGGACACGTAGGTGTCCCTTAACACCTGACAGTTTATTGGTTGTTTTTTCTACTAAGCATTTACACTTATTAAAAAATTTATTTGTTTTGAAGGTTACAAGAACCGAGGTATATTGACACGGCAGAGAAGAAAATTAAAGGAAAATGGGACCAAAAAAGTTTACAAACTGCGATAGAAAAGGTTTTGTCCACAGAAATGAGTTTGAGGAAAACTTCACAGCGCTACAATGTCCAAAAAGCATTCTGCATATAAATCAAAACAAGATCAGCGGTTCAGAAGAGAAAATGTGAAAGAAGTGAAATTCTAACATCATCACCCTACGAAATTGCTGCTGAAGAAAAACAAAATGAAGAGAACCATGAGGAAAAAAGAAAGGAATGGGAACTAAGTTCAAACCAGTAATAGAAAAGAAGGAAAACAAACAAAAGGTATGAAGGCCAAAGGAAAAAGTGGGGATAAAGCGAAGAAAAAGAAACCATCATATCAAATATCTAACATAGAAAAAACTTCTTGCGTAGTGTGCTTAGAAAACCACGACTAAGACTGGATACAATGCTCCAGCTGCCAAGAGTGGGCTCATGAAGTGTTCGCAGACATTCCTGAATGTGGAGTTATCTACCTATATAATAACGCGATCGATGCGCGATTTTTTAAGCAAGTACGGCGCTTGGGGTTCCAAGTTAAGTCCGTCCGGGACTATGTGCCAATGACAAAGATTGCATTTTTTGTTATAAAAACTTAATTCAGGTTCCTGAATATGTTCATGCATAAGTTTTATTTATGTTGATTGATTTTGATTGTATAATTTGTTGACTTAACTAATTCATAAATAAAGTTACAATTTTCAAAGTAGTTTTTATTTTATTTTCTGAAAACCTTAAATGTCCGCCACTAGTGGACCTCCCCCTAATTGTTCGATTCTTTAACTATAAATATCCCTGAATTATTTGGTTTAAAATTTAAATAGTAGTTTTAAATAACTAATCAGTCCGATATTAGTTGATTGAGTAGAATACGTAAAATTTATTTAATTTTTTATGAAAATATGTGCCAATAAATTTAAATTATTCTAAACCATCGAGTGAATGCGAAAATACCTAATAAGTATTAAAAAATAGGCACACAGTAAATTTAAATATTAAAACAAGCCACTAGGAATAAGATTTATGGACACCACCAAATTGTTTTAGTATACCTACACAATTTAATAGGAACATATTTTAAAATCACGGAATGAAATCAGGAGCGCAAACACTATCTAAAATACAATCTAGATTCCATATTTATTAAGCATTCAAATAAATGTGTGCATAAATTATATGAAATTCATGGCTTGACCATTAAGTGATTTAATAATTAAGCTCAGGAGAGCAGTCCAGTAGTTGATATTTTTATAACTTCGCGCAAACAAAATGCTAATATTTTTCACTTACGTTAACACCTCACCAAATGTGGTCGGCTCGCTTCTGGTGATTAATTCACTGATAATCAATTCACACACCATTATTCTTTTACTCCAATCCGCCCATTAGGCCCCGATATTTCTCGGCTACCGTCATTAATTTTGTACAATAATTATACAAGGGTACTACAGTTTGTCAAAAATGTATAAAAACACTTAGTTTTTTAACAAATCCTCCCCTCACACCCGATTCGATTACGGTCAAGATTTATATATGTACCTACTTACAGTTGAAAATGATTTATAAAAATCTTCAACGTAAAAATGGTGTGTAGGTACCTACTTTGTACAACCACATGATCGATCTATAGTACCGTTTGATAATGTAATCCGAATAATAATTATTTAGTTTTTTTACATTATAAACCTTAATGTTGCATATTTTAATTTAATATTTATATTATTTTTAAAAAATTGTATCACATTACATAAAAATAATTCCTTAATAAACTATTAATTGAGTGGGATAAGGTAACGATAGTACCTAAAGGATTAATTAAAAAGGAATGCTCTAGGCCGTCATTTCAGTTCTTTCTTTTAAATGATAATTTCGTATTGCAATTTGCTATCTTATTATACACAAAATATCATAAAGTAAAAGTATTGGATATGATGATCTTACATAAGGTACCCAGATGTTTCGTACAGGAACAAGACTGTTTTTTTTTATTGAGATGTGGATCCCCGATAACTGCAGGTATTGTCGAGTAAAATAAGTACTGCTGGTCCAGAGACAGAAACAGGAATGATTTCGCTGTTTCTACCTAAACATTTATTTCTTATTAGAATACCTTGTGGCCTAGCTTGAGTGGGTATTTACACTATCCCCACCCAGCCATTTTGGTGTCCCGCTCCACTTATTTATATTTTAAATAATAATAACCCATCGGCAACTTCGATGTCATACCGGAGTCACCTCTAAACAAAGAGTAAATACAAATAAAAGGGGCACATTTCAGGGCGGCCAATAAAATCTGGATTTTCCTGTTTATTATGGATTATGGGAACGCCGTCCACGTTGCTCAAATCCTGTATGGAATAGTAGACGTCGATATAATTTACTCAACCCTTTGAAATCACCCCTCATAAATAAGTTTTTCTATATATATATATGATTATGTGTGATTATATTAAATATTGATTATATTATATTAAATATGTGATTCCACGCATTTTGTAGATACGATAAGAACTATGGAAGTTTTCTAAAAAAAATCTTAAAATTTCAATGTAAATAATTTACTTGCATTCGTTTCTTTATCTTTTAATATTAGTTCTAGGGAAAACGGATGAGAAGATATTATCGGCCAAGACATACATGTACCTATAGGATGGTTTACTGATATATTCAATGATGATATTTTTATATATACACTGGATAAGGTCAACATTTTGATTAGTTATACTTTTAGAGATTCATGAAATAAGTAAATATTATCAGTCGTCAGAATTTCATCGACTTTTTGTGTCTAAAATATATTTCATTATATTCTACTGAAATAATCAGCTTTATATTAAAAAGTTCAATTAATTTAATATTATTTCATTGTGGACATAGATAAAAGAGCGAATAATAATACATATATTTTTGTGGAACACTGCAGATTAAACAAGTTAATTTTCAAAACTCTCTAAGGAAAAAATACCAAAACTACTAACAAGCTATTGATTTTAAGGTTGAAATAAAATACAATCATAGATATAATCTAGTAATGTCGCTTAAAAAATTCAATAAACGTTAAAAGTATAAAATAACCTAAGTGATTAAACTTTGAATTTATATTTTAATTAAGTGGTTAGGCGATTTATTTTCGTGTCCCTCTATAATTGTTCCGCATAAATTACCTTTCGGCCGCTCAATGGGCGCGAGAGGCGTCAACACATCTTCATACTATTAAGTTAAGCGGCGGGCCCGGGCCTGCGCGGAGATGTGCCACTATATGTCAGACCCGATCATCGGGTACTTGACACTAGATCTGGCTCGTTACCCTGGACTGGTTTTATTGGACTAATAAATTAAACAATGGCTGCCCATTTTGTTGGACAATTCCCAATTAAAATTTACCGCCTCCTCCATTATAAAACCATCTCCATATTTCGACTGTAAATTTAAATTAGGTAACTGTTTTTTTTAACAAATTAAGCTTTATTTATGGTAAAAGCTTAGGATTTCTGTGATTGGTGGCATTACGATGAAATTAAATCGCGAGCATTATTTATAATACTTAACACAAATCTAAATGGAAGTTAACGAAAAATAGTACCCGGAAAATGATGAAAAATTCCATCGCGGTCTATCATCAGTTAAATATATTATTATATAAGATAACCAATATTTTTTTACAGCGGGAAGAAAACACAAATTTCAAACCTCAGGCGAATTTTCGAGTAGTGTACATATATACGTAGTACTACATTTGTGAATTATTTTGTCTTAATCCTTATAAAATGGCGAAATTTTTCAATAATACGATTCTTCATCAGCAAACCTTTGTGGTTCTATAATTTCTTTCAATATTTTTATCGTTGCTTTTAGAATTTTCAACTTATTTAAATTTAATATATTTTCCTATACAACTATAAAAAATTGTTTTTGCCTCAATAAACTCATGCTAAGTACCAGTATAAAATCATACATACATTTGTAAAAACACATTTGTTTTGATCCTTTATAATTTCTTTAGTAAAGAAAAGGTTGGTAACCATTATAATTTATTATATTCTAAGCGATGTACCTACCAAATTCTAAATTAAGGCATACAATTATCCATACGTTTATTAATAATGTCCTTAAGTTTTCACGGCCGTTCAGAATCTTCTGTGTATAGTTTTCTGGGATATTCTGCCGTGTGTGTGTGACCTCTCTGGCCAACGTTTCGGATCCCATTGCAGGGTCCATCATCAGGGCTGATGTGATGAGTGAGTGTTGAAGTGTAGGTTAAGTATTACCTTGCAATACCGTACCGAAGTCAGGGTGACTCCAAGTTTATGATATGTTAAATACTGGATTGCAGTACCGTGTCGAAAGCAAGGTGTGTGTCTTCTTGTAGTGTTTTATATATCTACTAACGGATGTCGGACTGTGCGGATCGTTTATTTGATTTATCCTGCAGCGCCGGATACCACGATGTTCTTAACTTAAGACCGTCATCCCTATTAATGTTTACCGGGTGCTTGTATATTTCGATTGCTTCTTTGACCAGGCGCGTGTGGTGACTTTTGGGCTTTCCTAAGATTTTTTGCTCAAATGAAAAATGGTGGCCCGTATCTAGAAAGTGCTCAGCCAATGCCGATTTTTCCGGGTGACCGAGTTTGCATGCTCTTTTATGCTCATCAACCCTCTTTGAAATCGTGCGTGCTGTTTGTCCCACATACACTTTGTCGCAATTTTGACAATCGAGCCTATAAACACCGTCGGTCTCAAGGGGATCCCGATCCTTCGCTGGTCTTAAGAGGTCCTTAACCTTGTTGTTTGTGCCGAACACTGTCTTAATATTCTGTTTCTTGAGGGCTTTGGCAATCCTGTCTGTTACATTATGGATATAAGGCAAGAAAGCAATCCCGTTGATCTCAGCTTCTGTGTTTTTCTCGGAGCTGTTAGATTTGGCTCTTATGATGTGCCGTATCTGCCGTCTTTGGTATCCATTGCTTTCTAGCGCGTCGCTCAGTGTACGAATCTCCTCCTGCAGATGTTCTTCTTGGCATATTCGTTTAGCTCTCGTAGCTAAGGTATTAATTAGACCTCTCTTCTGCGCTGGGTGGTGGTGGGAATCTGCATGCAAGTAGCGGTTCGTATGGGTCGGTTTCCTGTAGACCCTGTGCCCGAGACTACCATCTGTGTTCCTTTTCACTTCTACATCCAAAAATGGTAGTTTATTTTCTTTTTCTATCTCCTGGTGAATTTTAATTTCTTGTGCAGCGTGTTGAGGTGTTCGAGAAAGTCCTGTAATTTTTCTTTCCCGTAAGGCCAGATTGCAAACACGTCATCAACATACCTCCACCAAACCTTGGGGATCAAAGTTGCTGTGTCTAGAGCCGTCTCTTCGAATTTCTCCATTACGAAGTTTGCAATTACTGGGGAAAATGGGTTTCCCATTGCTACACCTTCCACTCAGTGTACGAATCTCCTCCTGCAGATGTTCTTCTTGGCATATTCGTTTAGCTCTCGTAGCTAAGGTATTAATTAGACCTCTCTTCTGCGCTGGGTGGTGATGAGCTGGATCCACTCTCGTCCACAGAGATCTACAGAGATGTAAAGCACAGTCGGCAACACCAAATTTCATAAAAATACGACGACATATCTACACGGAGAAAGCGGAGAGAGTATTTCAACGAGCTGAGGCTGCCCTTATAAGAGAACGAGTATACAGCACACGGTTGGAGTTGGATAAAGTCACTAGGATCCTCTACGATCTACATTTGAGCCTGAGTGGAACATTGTCTTATGACGATTGGACGAGAGTGGACAAGATGACATCGATGCAAGCATGGCGCAACAAACAACTGGTGCAGTCACGACAGAAACGCAAATTTGAATCTTTAAACCGGAATAAGAAACACGCGACGAAAGAGCTAGATTCTGCGAAGGTGGTGAAGAACCTATCGGGACATCCATTAGACAAGGCGACAATATCTGTATTGGCAAAAGGTCTAAACTTGGCCATAGCACCAAGAGTAATCCCAGTAGACGATATTATTTGTGGCGTAGAAGCGTCTTTGCGGAAGATTCCGGTGGCCATTGCGGAGGAAATTCGACAGGACACGTGCGTTATATTAAGAAAAGCTAAACCACCACGTCCCAATATAACCAGAGAAGAACGTGCTGCATTGAAAAGCCTTCGCACGAACGATGATATCCTGGTTCTTCCATCAGATAAAGGGAACGCGACTGTAATTCTTAACCAAAGGGACTACACAGCGAAGATGCGTGTATTATTGGACAGCAGCACATACAAAAGGATTAAGAAGAATCCAACAAATAAAATTGACCGAAAAACTAGAGAGCTGGTTAAAGCCTCGAGCATTCCGGTCGAATTACACTACAGATTGTTTATGCAAGCGTCCAAAACACCAGCGATGTACGGACTGCCTAAGATTCACAAGGATGGAGTTCCGTTAAGACCGATTGTGAGCGCAATAGGAGCGCCGACATATAAGTTGTCGCAACACTTGGCCAGTCTCTTACAGATGCAGACCGGGAAGACATCTTCGTGGGTGAAGGACTCCGCACATTTTGTTAAAATGCTGAAAAACGTGAAGATAGAAAGTGATGATATACTAGTCAGTTTTGACGTTATATCTCTCTTCACAAATGTGCCTGTGGACGATGCTATGAGTCTTTTGGAAGAAGTCTATGAGGAAGACATGTGCGCACTTTTTCGACACTGCCTAACAAGTGGATACTTTTCATTTCAGGGTGAACTTTTCCAACAAGTGGAAGGTGTAGCAATGGGAAACCCACTTTCCCCAGTAATTGCAAACTTCGTAATGGAGAAATTCGAAGAAACGGCTCTAGACACAGCAACTTTGATCCCCAAGGTTTGGTGGAGGTATGTTGATGACGTGTTTGCAATCTGGCCTTACGGGAAAGAAAAATTACAGGACTTTCTCGAACACCTCAACACGCTGCACAAGAAATTAAAATTCAGCAGGAGATAGAAAAAGAAAATAAACTACCATTTTTGGATGTAGAAGTGAAAAGGAACACAGATGGTAGTCTCGGGCACAGGGTCTACAGGAAACCGACCCATACGAACCGCTACTTGCATGCAGATTCCCACCACCACCCAGCGCAGAAGAGAGGTCTAATTAATACCTTAGCTACGAGAGCTAAACGAATATGCCAAGAAGAACATCTGCAGGAGGAGATCCGTACACTGAGCGACGCGCTAGAAAGCAATGGATACCAAAGACGGCAGATACGGCACATCATAAGAGCCAAATCTAACAGCTCCGAGAAAAACACAGAAGCTGAGATCAAAGGGATTGCTTTCTTGCCTTATATCCATAATGTAACAGACAGGATTGCCAAAGCGCTCAAGAAACAGAATATTAAGACAGTGTTCGGCACAAACAACAAGGTTAAGGACCTCTTAAGACCAGCGAAGGATCGGGATCCCCTTGAGACCGACGGTGTTTATAGGCTCGATTGTCAAAATTGCGACAAAGTGTATGTGGGACAAACAGCACGCACGATTTCAAAGAGGGTTGATGAGCATAAAAGAGCATGCAAACTCGGTCACCCGGAAAAATCGGCATTGGCTGAGCACTTTCTAGATACGGGCCACCATTTTTCATTTGAGCCAAAAATCTTAGGAAAGCCCAAAAGTCACCACACGCGCCTGGTCAAAGAAGCAATTGAAATATACAAGCACCCGGTAAACATTAATAGGGATGACGGTCTTAAGTTAAGAACATCGTGGTATCCGGCGCTGCAGGATAAATCAAATAGACGATCCGCACAGTCCGACATCCGTTAGTAGATATATAAAACACTACAAGAAGACACACACCTTGCTTTCGACACGGTACTGCAATCCAGTATTTAACATAACACAAACTTGGAGACACCCTGACTTCGGTACGGTATTGCAAGGTAATACTTAACCTACACTTCAACACTCACTCATCACATCAGCCCTGATGATGGACCCTGCAATGGGATCCGAAACGTTGGCCAGAGAGGTCACACACACACACGGCAGAATATCCCAGAAAACTATACACAGAAGATTCGTTTATTAATAGTTTTATTGGTATTTGCAATCATTATATATAAGACACCTTTATTATGTACAATATAATTGATCTTTTTTAATGTTGATAAGTAAATATATTACAAATTAATTGTATACTTATACTAGTTAATTTTGGCCGGTTGCAGCAGAACGGTAATCAAGTCGACGATTCTCAATATCGGGTATTTTTTAGCAACTTTATTGTTTACTTGTGTAACAAATTGTGATGTGCGTGCATTATTCTGAAATGATTTCGTTACGTATACCTAATGTGCATTCAATGTGATGTAGATTACTAAAGAATTATTATTATATTGACAATAAAATAATGATATCTTAATTTTCACGTGATGTGGCAACGATGGAACAATACAAAAATGTACATTTTGTATTTTACTGATTTAAAACCATTTACATAATATTTATTAATTTAATCAGAAATTATCACCATATTATTTCCATAATTGCTTGAAATAGTTTTTTACCTACATAGCTATTACTAATTAGACGGATCTTTAAAAAGATATTTCATTTTTTATTAAACAATCATTCGGTGAGTATTAATCTCTATGTAAATGTTAACTCGCGTCAATGAGCAGATATTTTCACGGCTGTAAACTGTAAATATCTGTTGCCTCGTAAGGCTATTAAAATATTTGTCACTTCCAGCGAGTAACTTAATCAGGTGTAGAAGCGTGATGTCGCGCGGCGGGCGGGGACCTCTCTCTCCATCGGTCCATCGGGCGAAAGCCAGCGACGCTCGCTAGCGGCCGCTAATCGGGGCTGGATAATATCGGAGATCAAATTCCACGAGATGTGGAATCGGCGTAAAATATTGTTATATCCGAAACCTACGTTAATGGTTAAACTGAATTTAAATGGCGTTCATTTGAATTGATTACGGCCATAGACAGAAGCCTGTCGAGCTCATTAGCGGGAGAAATGGACAAGCGTCTATCCGCGGGCCTAGCCCTCCGATTTAAATTGAAAATCAAACGATTCGACGGTGTCAAAAGCTCGTTGTTTACGGCGTATCGGAACTTTATTATGGCTGGTGTTATCAAGTAATTAAGTCGTAAAAAGCAAAGTTTCTTTAATAGGTTTTGTATTTTTTGTAAGAGTGTATTTTCATCTGATTAAGGACGATTACTTCAGGGCTGCACTACAATTTTGTAATAAATTTTAACGACTATATACAGATAGCTTCAATTTAAATACGCGATATATCAAAATATACTATTATTACGAACGCGTATTATTCTCACTTAGGTCAAAGGCTAATTTTTAGAAACCAAAAATGCTTTGGGAACATTTAGGAAGATAAATTAATTTTTCGATTTCCGTTTTCTGTATACCATAATATATAGGTACAAACTTATTTTTGAACTACAATATTTTACACATATGGACACAGATATTAGTAACTTGATTCGTAGAAAATTTAACAATCCAGAGAATGGATTATTTCCTTGTTTTGCCTTCCATACCTTACCTTCAAAGTCTCGAGTTCTTGAGTGCTGTTATATTGGTGAGTACTATATGTATACAAAGTATTATGGTCTGTACTGGATACTTATATTTTTATAATACATAGATCGGTTGTCTACAGTGTACATGGTGAGAATTTGGTAATAAACCCATATCTCGATTAAATTTAGATTTTTCCTCTCACTTGCCTTGACACTTCATGTTTTATATTGGAAAAATCAGTGATCGGGGAAACGAGATCGCGCGTTTCAATAATAAATCATATCCACGTGTATGACCACTGCACGTGAGATCACCAAACTTGTAATAGTAATAGTGCTACTTCAAAATAAGTTCGTACTAAGTCAATAATTTACCATTGGGTTGTTTCCTCGCGGGACGGCCACACAGCGTGGAGCACCACTCTCTTGTCTTGACACACAATTCTCACCTCATCAATGTTCTACGTCATTCACTATCACATGCAAAAGTCGATTCTAGAAGGTTCTAAAAGGACCATCTTCATTTGATTTATCCGGTGGTGTGCGGTCATCTCCTATTTCTGTTATATTCTCTCCTCATTCCTCATTGATTCCTTCAACATGACAAAATCATTTAAACGACCCTATACTAATCCTATTTACTATACCAAGATCATATACATTCATTCCTAATATGTTCATTCTTTACTCTATCATAAATGGGCTTAATACAAAAACATTTATAAAAACAATGCTAAACAATATGTTACCAGACAATAGCATTCGTTTAATAATTTTATTGAGATGAATTTAAATAATATTACGTCATATTATTATTTTCATCGACATTAAAATGTTTGCATGCAAATTTACTATTGAATATAAATATAAAGCTACGCAGAGTTCGCGTGTTGTGTGCAAATGCGGGATCTCGAAATGCACTCCCTTCACATTTATATTATCCTGTATCCAATAAGTTGTGGCATCTCGGTAATGCGTGAGTTTTACAGTCGATATCTGTTATGATTGTGGGCAGTTATTTTTTGCAATCGTTAAATAAACTCGATCACTTTACTGCCCCATCAGGTGGTGGCGACTAGTACGGCGGGTAATCCAATTACGGGTGATCCGGCTATGGCGTATGGCGTCATTCGCCGCTCTCGCACAAATCAATTAATTCGATATTAGTATAATAATAATTATATCAGTTACCACCAGGATTACGCCTATAAAATAAATGATCCAGCAGGTATTTTTGTCCCGATTGCTTTTAGTTTTTTTTACTTTAATTGCACAAGTCTCGATATAAGTTATTTTTCACGCGGAGTAAAATTATTTTTGAAAAAAAAGTGTTTTAGTTAACTCGTTGCTTAATGCGAGATGCTAAGAATCGTAATTTTACCACGCTAGTGACATTTCCTAATTTAATATATATTATAGTGAAAAAAAGGAAAAAAAAAGTTTTAATTCATAATTGTTTAAATACATTTCTTTAATTACAAATTTATTTTAACAATTATGTTAGTTGAATTGTTTATCGTTTTCATATTTTAGCTATCTATCTTAAGTTGAAAAGTAATTAAATACAAAAATTTTATTAATAAATAATAAATTAAATGCTGGTATCTGTGCAATATCTGTAATGCACAGTCACAAGTACTGATCAGCCTTAGTTTGACATCGAGTGGTCAGGACGCCAAAATTTGAAAGCAGAGGTTGAGAGTTCGATAGCGGGTAGCCAAGATAGTCTTTTGTTGATAGTACATAATAAGAAGTAAAAAAGGTCTCATGCCTCTGTTTAAAGTAAATAACAAGTAGCGTATTCAGGTATCCGAACAATAATGATAATATTACACGAATCAAAAATTATGAGATACTAAATCGATATGAAACATTCCGCCTGCAGTAGGTATGCGGCATGGAAACTACGTAAATGTAATCTACAATCTGAAAGAGGGTAATGAGTAAATCCGTCCGTAAGCTATCGTACGAGGAGCTGTGCACAGTACCTACTGTAAAATCAAAAAGGCATCTCCGACTTATGCCGTCTCTGACTTATGTAGGTTCGCGACTGCCGCGTAATGATGACAGAAATAAAAACTAAGTTTCTTTATTTGGAAATTTTATTTTTCAAAAATCGTATTGACGCGAAAAATTGAGATGAAGAAAAAAATAGACGAATGCAGTTTACTTTATCCAAATCGAATAACAAACGAAATCACTGGCAATGAAATGACCGAGAATTTTAATCGCACTATAGTGTGTAAGATATGTAGAATTGTAAACGAATTGTAATCACTCCGTCGGATGACCTCGCGATCGCGTACTACCACGAATCGCTGTACCGTAATTACATTGTGTACAGTAGCCGGCAAACATCTCGAAATTCTGCGGCGTAGTGGGGGGACGTTTGCGCATCTACCTTTCCACCAACGAGACCCAAATTTCGTCTTCCGCGCATTCCCCCACTTAGCCAAAGAATTTCAAGAAGTTTGCCGGCAACTGTACCGCGTGGCGCGAGTGATTAAAGGTGTGGTGACACTTACGTAACAGGATTTCGATTCATTTGTAGGATTTCGATGATATATTAAAATCGACGCACCCTTGCAGTTAATAACATATTCGTTTATTATTTATTATAGAAGATTTTACTTAATACATGGACTAAAGAACTTAGGTATATATTTTTCATATCGAAATTTATGTACATTTAAGTAGGGCGTATAATTTTTAGACGGAATCCAGAATTTCCTCACTTCCTGGGGGAATGTGGATCGGAGTACGTCCGTATGAGCCTCGATTATATTTTTAAAACAAAACTGTTCGCGCCTTAAGTGGGCGCCTTTTACGAACTGGTTCGGTCCACGCAACCTTTCCTCTTCATTGTCCCCTCGCGCCGGGCCAACTACTCGTCTCCTGACTCCAAAATATCTTATTTCAGAACAATCATTATGAAATCGTGGCAATATCGTATTTTCTTCATTTAACCGGCCGGAAGTAATTTTAACAACATTCATTGAAAATATAGTCATGCTTATAACTATATTTTCAATCGATGTTGTTTGTACGTGTTTAAATTGGACAAAAATCATAAAAGTAATTACAGTTTTTATCCTTTTTTTGTAGTGTTTAAAATTTGATCAAAGACAACGAGAGACATGAACGACAAGACGAGATATTTCGCAGCACACGGAAGAAGCGGGTAGGCCGAAGCGACGGCGGTAACACTCGAACGTCTTCATCTCCCTCTCCAAGTTCCACACACCGCAAATTACTCTTCAAAGACTCGTGCGCAACAAATATTTACACAAACACGGATAGATAATATGAAAAATAAAATATCTACAGCTATATAATTCTGTCACGGGACATGGCCGAGGGAAGCAAATAATGAAAACAATTTGAACGCACTGCTTCTTAATTCGCATTACTTCATTCTAAATTTCGTTCATACTAAATTCCGTTCAATACTCGCACTTACAAAAACTTGTCGCCCGTGGTCGGTACATTTTTATTTATCGCCGGAATAGGTATACTGGTCACGTCAATCGAAGACTTTTGGGCAGCGGCCGGCTGGCCGACATCTTATAGAGAAACGTCTTTCGTGACGTTTCGAGAATTTACGCTATCAGTCCGGCCACTCTCGAGATTCATGTTGAATCTTCCAGTGTCTTCCAATTGTAAAAAGTGTAGAGTGCCATAAAATCGTGCCATTCTTGCTGATCAACATCTCGTTACAATACATTGTAGACTTATAGCAATATCGTAATTAATATCGTCAAGAATGAAACAACGAAAAGTGTCAAATAACTGAAATCATATAAAATACGAACATGCTCATTCAAACTCCCGAAAAATATATTCAGTCGCGCACCTAGTCCGTTTTACCTAGAGAGTGCGGCTCAATAAATGTGCGGACCCGTTCGTGTCTCGATGCTGGCAGCAGATGATCTTCTGCGGCAATAAAATCCCGAGGTGTGACCGCGAGCGTTTCTTATTGGGACTTATTGGGGCTAAACTGGCCCTAATCACTTCACACGGGTACAGGGGGTTCTAGGAGCAGTGACATTTTATTTATACAATTATTATAACAAATGTATTTATATTTCCATTTCATTTTTGCTATATATATTTCAAAAAATTACCAAGCATCTGTGTCAATTATTACACGTTCTTGTTAAGATTGCTATAGCCATATCAAAGTTAAAATTTTCGTATAGCATGTGGATTTAAATAATGTTTTTATAAAAAAAATAAACTAGGATTCATGAACAGTGTTTGATCTCAGAACAAAGAACAATAATTGTTCTGTATTCTGAGTGTTTGATTAAGTTTCTTGTTTAACTATTTTTGATAAATATTTTTTAATAAAGCGGGATTTTTTAAATTAAAAAAGGTCTGTGTTCGATCAAAAAAGCTTACCCTTTTCACAGCAGATATGGTAAACAGTAAGAAGGTAGTAGTGGTAAACACTACTTACTTATTTATTTACTAAATAGTAATATATTCATATACCTAAGGCGCTGCCTTTCGTTTTTTTATACGGGATTTCTTCTAGTCGTTCCTTCATTACTAAGAGTTGAAACTTTCAGAATGCCTTCATTTGTCCATTGTTCTCGGTACTCTACAGTTGCTCATTTGTTTTATCTACTTCTTCTTCTACTCTGTCTCCGAAGACCACCAAAAGTTTATCCAGACTATTGTGGAAAGTAGACCGATATACTGAAGAATGTCTCTAAGAGTTGGTCTTTATTTTACGGTATCAGTAAATATTTTTGAAAGATTTTATATTTTCTCAAGGCCCTTGCACTTTTCCTCTTGTTCCCCCAGGCACCGAAAGATAACTCCAGCTTTGTTGCGAACAATGTCTTCTGATATGCCTCCTATAATGGAAATTTGGTGTTCTAGCTCACATAGCACCCCGAGTATAAGACTTTTCAAAATATGCATTCTGTGATAATTGGCTCAAAAATTTTCTTCTCGTAATTCAAATAGTACTGTTAGCATTAAAAGTGGTATCAAATTGAATATCAACATGACAAAAAATCACTATTATTTTCATATTTCTTATAACAAAACAGATACAATTTGAAAAGGGATATTGTTGAAATTTATTTAAAGCAAAATGTATACAATGCAAATGTATCAATAATGGAAATCCACACTCAGATGATTTTGGTAGGATAGAGTGTTCATTCCATTCATAATACGCGCGCTAGATGTCATTTTTAGCTAACTTTAGTTCCTGTTATTTACGATGAGAGAATATGCTGCTGCGCTGTAGGTACTTCATAAATAGACCGAAAAGAAGCATTTCAGGTAAACGCAGTCAGCGACACCAAATTTCATACACGTGTACACGGCAGAATATCCCAGAAAACCACACACGGAAAATGTTAGGTAAGTTTTCACAAAATTATGTGTTTTGCTAAATTATTTTCAAATCTGTAGGTACATGTTCGTTTATGATGATGTGGACTATTTTTTTACTTAGTTAAACTAACGATGTACAAAATATGTGATTCTTAGAGTTTTTTTGAAAGGGTGGATAGTCTTACATCCGGGTTGCGACTAAGTTAAATACTTTTTCTGAAGGCGTCATAATACGTCGATAATACGTGTATGCGTTGGAAGTATTTGACATATTTAGAGAACAGTAACATTGTTTTGAAGTCATTAAAGACATTCTGCGAGCAGATTCTAGCGACGTGATGCAGCGAGCGAAATGAAGTTGTTTTGGTCATTGGTTATTGGCTTAGCTCCTCGCGCCCGCTTATCTCGAGTTTACGTGGGTACGGTCGACCGAGTGATAACTTATATCAATACGGTCGCCCGAATGGCTGCCGGGCCCGCTCGCCGTAATAAAGATATTATTTTGTATTATATGAAGACCGCAAATGATAAAAGCCCGGGACCTGTACTCGGCGGCTGCACCCGCCACGCATACACTCGAGAGGGAGTACAGCGAAACCTACTCAGCCACCATTTTTCAAGGAATTTGACTGCAAAAATAACTATTATAAAAATATCTGCACGAATACAGATATTTTCAGTACGTATGATCTATATATTCAGTACGTAGGTACCTATACAGAAAGCGCGCGCAATAAGTACATTGAAGCATGCTTTTACGTAAACATATATTGTGTAAAAAACATAGAAATAAATTATTTCTGACAGAATATTATGATACTGTCACGGGACGTGGCTGCTAGAGGCAAATGAAATGCTAAAACAATTAAATTTTTTATTTATTCACCAAAGAGTCACTGGATACGAATTTAGTCGGAACACTGTTTTTAAATTTATAGTTACTATATGTTTCTGGAATAATTCACATTCTTAGTATTCAATTTGTTTATTTGCATTAATTAAGGCTGGACACATTCATTTTGCAACCTTGAAACCCGAAGTACTCAGTGTTAATATCATTCTCTATCAAGACGAGGCTGACAACTTTTTCCAATACCTACCATTGTACGTTGAATTGTACGTATTTGTTCTTATAGTGGAACATTACGATTGAATGAGACAACGATCTATCATCAATATGTGACATATAAAAACGCCCTGACGACAGTCGAATTTTTATTATTTTCTTTCTACAATTTAAAAGACATTAATTTTAATTAAACTACCTGCAAATCTTTTTAAATCATTTCGTCTATTATAATAATTATTGAAAAATGGCGAGTCATATGCACAATATTTCCACAATGTTTTTGGAATATTTAATATCTTAAACGCGGACAAACTAAATATTCAATACATGTACTAAATTTAGAATACTACATTTTATATATTAAAATATCATAATAGACATTAGAGTTTGAAAAGCTCATAGAAATAATCACCACAAAAATGTATATTCATGTGTACCAACAAATTAATAACGGATCATCAGAGCATTGTAATGACTACAACACATGCGCAACATATAATATTTAATAACTAAAACACGCGGTAAACTAAATATTGAAAATTTAGGCTAGCGCCACGCTATTTCAACCTTCAGTGATTTAAATTAAAATACAAATTTTATATATTCAAATATCATGAAAGACATCCGTCGAAGGAGATATCCGAAGGTTTGCCGATAATGCACGATAGGTGTATCGTCCATAATTGAATATCTATAAAAATGGCCGGAGACGGGGCTTGAACCCCGGGCCACCAAATCCGAGCCGGCCATTTCACGCATGTTGCCACGGCCGCCTCTCCATGGAGCGCCAAAACGATGCTGTAAATATGTATATAGGTACTAGGGCTTAACAAAGACGCGAACCGATGTTTCATCATTTTGACGGGTTGCAGTTGGTAATATTATAACATTAATTAAAGTAGGTAATATTAAATAAAGTATGTAAAATTTGCATAGAATATACGTTTTATAATGACGGTATATTGACAGAATAAAACTTGGGCGGAGACACGTCCGCTCCTCGTCGCAACGTCCTGCAGAGTGACGCTAGTTCAAGGCGTAATTTGAGGTGTAATTATACTTTGATTTTTTTAAATTACAACCAACGTATTTTTAATTAAAAAAACAAACTTTTACATAGTGTGAGAAGATTTGAAGTGCGGGATTAACTAGAATAAATCGTTTAAAATCATATATCATGAATAAAAAACATTTGAAAAATCATCAAAACACGTATAGATTTTTTGCAAATTTAAAAAAAATATAACTTTGTTAATATTGAATATATTAAATTATTTTACATAGCACAGAATCATGACCTTAATGTAAGTTTTATACGTATAAAAAATATTTTCTGCGTATATATAAATATTCAGTCAAAATTAATTTCGCCTAGACACTAAAAACGAATTTTTGGCAACGGCCTGTCGATTAATGCTTATATTTTCTTAATTATTTTAAATAATGTTCAGTTTATTAATTTTATATAAGAACAAAGGTTTTATCTAAATTATCGAAATAATGAAATTGCAGTCTTGCATATGAATTCTGATATATATGAATATTAAAAACCCACATTTTCATAAAAAAAAAACGCTGAAATATGCATTTGTATTGAAAGTGCAACCTTAAGTCCAGTCACAATTGATTCTATTGCATCGATCACATTTTCGAATATTCTGTCTGTTCAATTTCGCACGTTATTTAAATCGATCACATAGGTAGAGTCCATTCATTTTATGAAAACCCCTTGTATTAGTGTGAGTAACAGTGTGTTTATAAAAACTCGTAACATTGTTTTTCCAGAAAATTATAGACGCAAAATATAAATATAAGCCGTATTTTATTTTATTAATCAGAAATGAGCTTACTTACATTTATCATAAAAAACCATATTTAACTTTTTTAATCCCAAAATAATAATAATTTCGAATGTCTATCCGCAACCGTCACTAGAGTCCAATAGTTCTCCATTCAAAATCTCATTCCGTTTTCAAAATTAGTACGATTTCAAAAGTGTTATTAAACTACATGAAAATAATTTATGTAAAAAAAAAAACGCAGCAGGCGAGTACCCGGGGCACAAAACCGCGGAACGCCCCCACGACTGCTTTGCCACCAAACCATAACACAAGTTAAAACCCTGACGGGCCGTAGCAGGCGTGTACCCGGGGGCACAAACCCGCGGAACGCCCTCACGACTGCTTTGCCACCAAACCATACCACAACGAGTTAAAACCCTGACGGGCCGTAGCAGGCGTGTACCCGGGGGCACAAACCCGCGGAACGCCCTCACGACTGCTTTGCCACCAAACCATACCACAACGAGTTAAAACCCTGACGGGCCGTAGCAGGCGTGTACCCGGGGGCACAAACCCGCGGAACGCCCTCACGACTGCTTTGCCACCAAACCATACCACAACGAGTTAAAACCCTGACGGGCCGTAGCAGGCGTGCTTACGGGGGCACATCATAATTGCCATTGAATGTATATATTAATGTGTATGATGATAGATGGCACTGTTAGTATTATGTTTTTGTTTGTATTTGTATTTGTAATCTTGATTATACCACGAAATCTTGGTTTGTTTGTAACCTTGATTACCTCAAAAAATGACACGAAGAATCATCAACTATGCTAATTTCGAATGTCTGTCTGTTCGTAACTCACTGGAATTAGGCTAGAACAACACCGGTAATGAAGCCAGGGCGCCCGAGTGTGACAATCAGCGCGCGGTTCAGGTTACATGCAATAATCGTTATTAATTATTATTATGCCCCGTGATTTTTAACGGGTTTATCGCTAGTAATAAATAATTACCGAATTGCTAGTTTTATATAATTCTTCTAGATATTTGTGTACACTTAAGATTATCTCCTTTGCTTGGCCTTAAAGGGATCTCCCTTTTCATAACTTCTACATATTCGCGATTTCGTACTCACAGTATCTTTATGCAAAAAATATTAAACAAAAAAAACGACCGCTCCGAGCGCCCGTAAGCGTGATACTGAAGTGGACAGTGGAGTTTAAAAAAAACGAATAGGTAGGTACCGTTAAAAAGTAGCTAAGAAAACATAATTTAAGTATTACAAAGGGTATCACTCACACTAATGCAAGTAGCTTTCATAAAATGAACGGACCCTACTCCGATATTTATTAATCGGTCCACGATGGCCACACTGTTTTCGCTTGATTATTATTATTACTAATATTTACTATATAATTACTAATATCTAATATTAGTTACTAATATCGCTGTGGTTAAACGTCGCTTAGACTTAATCACGCATTGCAGCGCTCCTAATATTTATAGATAAATGTCTTTCTCGATGTTTCGAGTCATTACTTGATTCGTGTGGATCCTTTTAGTATCTTCCAATTTCAGTGTAAAAGGTGTAAAGTTCTGTAAAATTGTTGGTTACGCGTAATTATTTTTTATTACTATACATCTCTTTGCAATATATTTCAATCTTAGATTATTTTTCAAAACACTTGTTTCTGTATGTAAATTTCATATTTCAATGTTCTTACTGCATACCCTCGGTAGTATATATCGAATTCATACAAGTTTCACTAACATATATGTACTTACAGATTTCGTATTAAAAATCCTCTCAAAACTGCAGTCCCGTTAGAGTTAGGAAAAAATTGACAATCGGACAGCAATGTTGTTGTTGTTGTTGCAATCAGTGGCATTCAAAACACATTAAATCCTTTTTTCGTTTCCAAATCAACACAAATCCAGTTATACTTTTTTTTTAAATCCAGGTAAGTCTAAAAGTTAGTTACCGAATATATAATATATTTTTTTTTTATTATAATTGTTCCATAAAATATAAATGCTGGACGTTTTCATAGCAATAGGTACTACATTCATTTCCTTTTGTGTACCCTTGTTTTAAACCATATTATTAAGACAGTCATTCCAGTATAAATTTGTGTATATTATATATATATAATATTTTCGGCCATACTTCTCATCTTGTACTGCTCGATAGTTCGTTCTGTTAAGTTATAGCTTAAGGGGGACGTGAAGATGATCAAATGTAAGTACCAAGTGCGTAGTCTTTTTTTATATTTTCGTCATACAATAATAAACTGTAACAAAAACAAATTCTCTTTGGCTTGAAATTATATTTTTGACTTTAGGTAGGTTTTGGTTCAACTGGCTAGACCGTTTATGATTTTGTGAGAGGATACTTGTTACCCTGCAGAAGATTCTCTCCTTTAGTGGTATGCGGTGTCGTGGGTCGAATGTATATCAATAAAGTGTAAATTTCACTGACTATTAGCAATTTTATTAGCGTACACTGTATTCAAATTACCTGACCTTCCATATTTTGTAACACTTTGAAGTAATCGTGGCAATGACTAAATAAGCTTCATTCGGCTTTATTGCTAGCAGATACGAAGCGTACATATTAAACAAAATTATATATTTTTGGTAAAACAAATAATGAACGTATCTTTACTAAAATACTCATTTAGACATTTTTGGTATCCTTTTTTATTATTTTGCATATTTT